>PVIJ01005191.1:0-106907 GCA_004024925.1 Scalopus aquaticus
TTAATTACTGTTTCAATTTCACTACTTGTGATTGGTCTGTTTAGGTGTTCTATATCTTCTTTGTCTAGTTTTGGGTGATTGTATAGTTTTAGGAATGTGTCCATATCCTCTAGGTTGTTATACTTGTTTCCGTATAGCTGTTTATAGTAATCTCTGATTATTTTTTTTATTTTTGCTGTGTCCGTTGTGATTTCTCCTTATTCATTTATGATCCTATTTATTTGTGTTTTCTCTCGTTTTACAAATTCACTTTGTTTTATTAATAAAAATAGTTAAGTGTCTGTTTCTTTATCAGGGACATTCTTGAAGGAAACTGGTTTTAGCTGTCTTCTGTGAGTGTGTGACTGTAGAATCACACAATTACTATGGTGTTTCGCTATCATGCCTTCACTTGTTCGGAGGGACCAGCAATGCTCTCTCCTTGCCTTTGTACTGTCAGTGTAAATGTCAATTCGGGGAAAAGACCAAATAACATCTTAGTATTATTTTGAAAATATTTTGACTGGTGGAAGGCCTGAAACAACCTCAGAAACTCATAAGGTGCCAGGGACCAGACTTGGCAAACCACTGTTCTAACTAATATACCCTCCAGGACCTAACAGGCAATAATACAGGGGGGTGGTTCCAGGTGAAGTGAATCTGTGGTGTTAAATGCTCTAAACTAGGACCCTGCCCACAGCAATCACAGCAAAAGCAGGGAGCCTGAGACCACAGGCTGCCCTGAGAAGGCCAGACCTGTGGGTCCCATTCACTCCTCCACCCCCACTTCCAACCCACACTCCCACCAAGGCCTGAACCAGCTCTCAGGTTGGTCCTTCTTTTTCTTATCATTTGGCCCATGGAGCATTTCTCTCCACAGCCCACTTCTCCAAACTGCCTGTTTTCTGAGACTGCTTTCATCTCCCTTCTCTGTGGAGGTCTTTTACAGTGATCCCAGCAGTAGCTAATCAGAGGCCAGGCCCCGGACTCAAGATGTGCCCTTAACCCTTGCTGAAAAATTTGACCTGGTGATTGCAAATTGCTGGGTCTCTCTCAGGAGGGCAGAAGCTGAGGGATAGAGACATTCCCAAACTTGGTGGGCATTGAAATCATCTGCCAGGTCTAGGGTGAGGCCTGAGATTCTAAAATTCTCTGGAGTTCTCAGTTGAGGCTAATGCTGCTGATCTAGAGACCACATTAGGAATCCGAATAAAGATAGAGGGCGGGAGAGAAAGAGGGAAAAAAAGGGAATGAGCCTGAAATGTAGTGGAGTCACAGAGACGATCCACTCGGCTATTCTCGCAGCTCCTGAATCACGTGCCTATTCTTGGGCTCCATGAAACAAAGCCCCTGGATTTTTATAATAAAGTGTCACTTAAAGTTGGGTTTCTGTCCCCATGAAGCCCGGTATTTTCTTAAAAGTTGTGCATCCTACCAGAACCAGCCCCATAGTTCTGGTTTGCCCCTGAAGTTCCATGTGAATCTGTAACAATAAACCACGTGGTGGAAATAGAATGTCAAGGCTGAGCCAAGATCTGCATCCGAGCTGACAGTTCACAAAGAAGATCCCAAACAGCATTCTCAGCTGAAGCTCCGCGGATAGCACAAAGGCTGGAGAGGTAGGCTCTGGGTAAGAACGTATTGATTGCAATCATAACTGTGAGCCAATTGCTTAAACCCCCAAGCCTCGGTTTCCTTATCGATAAGGTGAAGGTGACAATAGGTTCTACCTCCTAACATGCCTGTAAAAATGAAACTAGATCTGGAGGCCAGCTTAGCACAGCAGGTGGCACACTGTATACTCTGTAAATGGTGATCATGGTTATTATTCTAATAGTTCTTGGTTTGAGTCTGTTCTCACAGTGATATGTATAGAACCAAATGCATGGATCCTGACTGATGAGCAGAAAAAAGGTCCAAAGCCGAGAAGCAAGCATGGCTGCTTCTTCACATGTTTCTCTCCAAGGGCCTCCTCTAAGTCTTCTCTCCAAGTCCTTTATAGCTCCCCCTTGCAGCTCAGCCCCATCCTTCTTTAGGTGGGGGAGGGAACATGGAAGCTCCCTTTTTTAGATTACACTGTTATACCTTGACAGCCTTCTATAATAGAGGTTGTGGATTCTCTTCTGTTCCCAGCTGCTGGAGAACCTCTCCCGCCTGCAATGACTGCCTTCTGTAATGGCATAGAATTACAGAAGTTGGCATGCTGTCACTTGTTCCCGCTATGTCCCTTATTCAAGGCACTGACTATCCCATTATATCCACAGATCCTTCTGAAAGGGCGAGCATTAGACAAAGCGCATATACCAGAAGACAGAAATCTTAAGGGTCATCTTAGAATTCTGCCCACTACATCTACTCTTAAATTTTTATTTATTGTTTTTAATTTGCATAAGAGTATGTGTTCTGAAATTTATCTCCAAGATTTATAGGAAATAAATTATATTGGAAAGTAACAGAGAAGCTCACATTGTATGTAGATTAATGCAAAAATATGGCTCTCCCCAAGGATTCCTTTTCCCTGCCTCATGCAGTGTGATGCAGCTCATCCCCGAGAATCTGAGAGTCTTATGTCTTGCTTTGGTTTGGAGTGCAACTGAGCAGCCCAAGCCTAAACCTATAAGAAGGGCTGAATGTTTTGCTGTTTATCTTAAAACTACACCATTGCAGTAGTCATAAGACTTTACCCAGCTTAACTGCCGCAGAATAAGAAACTTCATGGAACAAAGACAAACTCCCATCTTGTCCAATCCTAAACCAGTTTTCCCTCAGCTGCCCCACCAGCCGGCCGCAGCCCCGAAAGTGAGCCTAGCAGAGACTGGGTAAGCCTGTTCCAGATCAACTGATCATCCCCAACAATCCATGAACTCATAAGACGTAACAAAAGATTGTTTTAAGCTGCTAAATTTTGGAGTTGTTTGTTATACAGCAACAGGTAACTGATCTATGTGAAGAAATGCAACAAAGGAATTGACTGTGTAGTGGAAGTAAATATCCTAAAAAGGCAAAATTCATTCATTCTGTATTTCATAAACCAAATCACTGCTGCTGATGGTGGGATGTTTTCTATCCACATGTCCAAATAATCTTCAGTTAAAGAGTGATGTGTGACCTGGAGTTCTTTCTGTAATGAAAAGAACAATAAAGAGATAGGGAAATCAAGGAACAAGAAACAAAAGCAGAAAGAGAATTCTGCTGTGCTGGTCTAGACAGAGCTGCCCTAATAGAAAAATGTGCAGTTTCTACTTTCCTTGCAGTTTTTCACTTCAGAATTACTTTAAAATAAATCCCAATGAAAGTAGTAATCAATTATGTCAAGAAGAAAACAAAGTTTGATCTGAAAATACTAACAGAACCTAACATTTTAGAAATAAATTACTATGTCATGTCCTGTGGCAACATTGTATCAAATTGCTTAAAGATAAATTGTACAATCAACTGCTAGGTGTCTGCATGTGGATTATCCTTTTTGTAGATTATCAAGGGAAAACATTTAATTCCAAGTTTTTAGCCCTCTTCTCTCCAGTGTATTTCTCTAGCACCTTTCTGACTACTATCCGTCATAGTATGCTAAGGGGACAAAAATCTAGTGAAATATAGTAACTATTCACTTATTCTGCTTCACACAAAAATAAGGTGTTCAATTTAAGTACATTTCCAAGAAAGCCTAAAAGTTACCCAAAGCAACCCTACTTTTAAAAAGAACAAGTGTAACCACTTTGGTATAAAATTTTCCAAAATGTTTCACAATTTTCTTCCTTATGAAACAAGATGTTCTTTACTCCTGAAATAAACTGTTGTTGTACTAGGCACTTGAAGGTTTTAAAAGCATGCAAAGGTGAATCAAAACAGAATTCTAACCTCAACGAATGTACTTACATTTGAAGGAAAGAAGATGGATAATTAAACACGTTTATAGAGACCTCTAACAGTAAGGGTCATGAAAATGGTAAAGAAAAGTGATACGTGAGTTCAAAGAAAATACTGAATCCAAGCAGTTAACATGATAGAAGCTTGGTGGAGCTGGGTCTTGAGGACAAGGGGGCCAGGACCAAGGTGACACCTGTAAGGCACTGGCCCCAGGGGCAAAATTCAAGAGGGTATGAAAAAACTCAGCGATCAAGACATGTAACATCTTAATGAATAATTTGGAAAATTTAAATTGATGCAAAAATATCTATGATGAACAGAATGTCAGAATTTTAAGTAAAAACTGATCAGTGATAGTACCTTGCAGAGCCATATTGGAGCCTGAGGCAAAGGAAAATCAATAAAAGGCTATTTGGGTTGGTGATTAAAGAACCCACTGATGAGGAATTTATACCATTTTCTAAAATTAGTCTATTGTGAAAAAAATAATGGTCTCCTGCAAGGAATGACAATTTGGGGATCACTTGCCTCCTCTTACAACGTCGGGTGCCAGGCCCTGAGTGGAATACTGAGGAGGTAGATTACACATGTGTTGATGACTTGCTAATAGGAGCAGATATTGGCCTCAGGCACTTTGTCTCCTAATCAATTAGAATTTTTAGATGGAATCTAAAAGCTGATACCAACTTTCATGTTGTAAGCCAGAATATTGGGTCAGAATTATACTGCTCTAATAATAACATTAATGTGTTTTTCTGCTATACTTTCTGCTAGAGACAGCTCTCTCTAGGCAGCCTGAGGCATCCATCTGCCTTGGGGGGGGAATGGGATTGCTAGAAAGAAATGCAAAGAAAAGAAAGCTATAGTTTGGCCTCTGACTCGGAAAATGGGATTTTCAAATATGCAGCAAGATTAAAAACTAGGCTTTGTCAAAAGATAGGGAATTTCTAAATTCCTTTATCGTTCACAAGACAGGTGAAGGCTGCTGGATGGTAGTTTCAACCCTCCCTGCACACAGCTCCTCCCTTGTCAATCATTACCTGACGTCCACACCTATGACAGTTCTAGTTGGAGTCAGGGCAGCCTTTGTAAAGAAATGTCCTCTTGGGCTCTAAATTGAGTTGGGGAAAACTCTCTCTGTACTTGTCATTTACCTCAACTGCCAAATATACCACATTCAGATTTGCTCATCTTTTGTTTCTGTCCTCCCTAAATCCCTTTGCATGAGGATCAGCAACTATTGGGCTTTTCACTTCTTATATGCTATCATGTTATTTCTTGGGACATCCAGCCCCACGAGCAGGGGCAGAGGTAGATGGGATACTAACCTGTGGAAGACTAAGGTCCTGAATTCTCAAGGTAGGGCTACTTTGGGAAATGAAGACATTCTACTGCAGGATCAGGTTGAAACTGCCATCCAGCAGCCTTCACCTGAAATTGCATCATTGATTGGCTCCTTCTCTTCTCTTACAGGTTCCTCCTTGTTTGTTATTGTTGCCCTTGTTCATCCTCCTGAAATGAGTACTTAAATCACTTATTTTTATTTTTTATCTTATTTCACTAAGCATAATATCTCCTAGACCCATCCATGTTGCAAATGGCATGATTTCATCTTTTTTTAAATAGATGAATATAGCATTAAATCTATATATATTACATTTCTTTATCCAGTCATCCATCTGTGGACACTTAGATTGTATCCAGCCCTTGGCTATTGTGGGTCGTGCTGTGACAAACATAGGGGTGCACATATCTCTTCAAATAAGTACTTTTGTACTCTTTAGGCAAAAGAAGAAAAAAAAACGAAGTGGGATAGCTGGATCACATGAAATTTCTAAGCTTAACTTTATGGAGGGCTTTCTATACTATATTTAGCATAATGACTGAACTTTTTAAATTCCCACCAATCATGTATTAGATTTCCCTTCTCTCTACATTATCCATTATCTCCAATACTTGTTTCTTTCTTTTTTTGATAACAACTCTTCTCATAAGTGTGAGGTGATACCTCAATGCTGTTTTGATTTGCATTTCCATAATAATAACAGATGATGAACATCTTATAATGTACCCGTTGACCATCTGTGTATCTTCATTGGAGAGTGTCTAGTCAGCATTTTTAAATGAATATTTTTTATTGTTGTTGAGTATTTTGGATATTAAATGCTGTCAGATGTAGAATTTGCAAATACCTTTTCCCACTCAGTATCTTTCTGTTTTGATGCAGAAACCTTTTAACGTGATAAAGTCCCATTTGTTTATTTTTGCTTTTCTTTCTTTTGGTGTTTTGGCCAGTCTCCAAAGACATCCTAATGTCAATATAAAAGAGCATTTTGCCTACGTTTTCTTCTATGTATGCGATGGTTTCAGTTCTTACATTCGTCTTTAATCTATTTTGAATTCAGCGTGGTGCTAGATAGTGGTTTACTTTCATTCTTCTGTATGGAGCTGCCGATTGTTCCAGCACTAGTTATTGAAGAGACTTTCCTTTCTCCATTGTATGCTCTTGATTGAGTGTATTTCTCCGAAGATCCTTCCAAAGTCTACTTCTAGGAAACCCAACCTAAGACAGTTTGGATATAAGGGCCTCTTTACTTCTCCCTTCCAATACCCAGAAATCTTTTGGGGAGCAGCACTAAGCTTTCATCTGAAGGAGTTATAATCAGATGTTATATTTTGAATATTCTGAATGATTAAACTGAAACGAGATAGCTGAACCTGAAAAGGACTTAAATAGTAATTGCAGAGTGGACTTTGTCACAGTTATGTAAGGGCTGGGACACTGTGAAAAAAATCAAAGCAGAGAAATAAAGCACCTACCAGTTCCCTGCATATCTGATGCCATGTGAAGTTTGTTAGGCAGCCACACCAGGAAGACACTCTGAAACACATAAAGTTCAGTGACACACATAGCTGTGCCCACTGAAAGGTAATTATTCATCACTGAGACATATTTAACCTCTCTTGGCTATGGAGTCCTCAACTATATATAAAAGAGAAAATTGCTGAATTGCATGTGGTTTTTGTATCAATGGTAATCTAATTGAAATTGTTTCATCTTTATAAATGACCAGCATAATAAAGGTTCTAGCTTTACAAAGGCCATGATGAAGTCCTCTGGCTTCCAGAGGTCAGAGAAAGGGATCCAGTTCCCTAGAGGTCTTTAACATCCTAGGATGATTGAGGACACTCAGGCAAATCAATCCCTTAAGGGAAGAACATGCTCAGATGTCCCAGTGATGATATCCTAAATCCCCTGACCTATGAAGAGGACTTAGACATGATCAGCTCTAATCAGTAACTAGAGAGGGCTAACTCCAGAATCCGATCTTCTAAGAAGTTAGGTCAAAAGGAGAAAAGTGCTAATGAATAATATCATGCTACTGAGACTGCTCCTACAGTTGAGAAATCAGTCCTGTCATTTTCAGATTTTATAGGATGGTAAAACTCCCCTCAACAGAAGAATTAATTCAAAGTTCCTCTGTATAGTATTCAAGATGGTCATGATCTGATTCTTCTCACTACTTCAAAGTCATTTCCCACCAATTCTGTAGGCTGTTGGGTCATAGAACATTGCTCTACAATTCTCCCTAAACATCCCTTTGTTTTTGTACATGCTAGTCTCTATTTTGGACTTTTGATATATTTTATATTCAAGAATACCTACTTTTGTTTTCTTAAGGAGTGAGACTCACTTCATAGCTAAATGGATTGCAGCTATTTTTTTCAGAGTGACTTTCTGAAAATGACTTAGTTTGTTTTAGTAACTCCATGGTAATTTATCTTTAAATTTTTAAATCACATCTACTAAGTGTTGTCAGTATTTTAATGGGGAAAATAATGTACCTGATCTTTGGTTTCCTGACAAGTCAAACGATGGATGATATTCAGGGGAAGGAATTTCTTCAAAGTATCTCAGTAGATAGTTCGTATAGTTTTGTAAGACCAGCCCCTCTCCCTTGTACATTTCCTCCTGAGTTTATTTTTTAATTCCTCATTCATAAGCAGCAATTCTCACCTTTGAATATTCACATTGGCTATAGAAAGGCAGTGGAAGACTATGAACAACATGAATGATTTCCTTCTTCCTTTTTTAAATCTGTTGTGCTTAAAAGTATCTCCTTGTGACACTTGCTGAGGAAACAGTTTAGAGCTTATGCTTTCCTAGTTAGTTTCTTTTTGCTTTCAAATATATGTATGCAAGAATGCATGGACATGAAGAAATGAAAGGATAAACAAACATTAGAGGCAAATGGTTCCACTAGTTCATCTAAAAAAATCTTAAATCTTGCTTTTATAGATGGAATCCAGAAATCAATCAGATAGTTTTAAAGATATTATAGATGGAATCCAGAAATCAATCAGATAGTTTTAAAGATATATATTTTGGAGATACTTATCTAGTGACAGCAATGGTTCTCAAAAATATTTCCCAGCTTTATTGAGATATAATTGACATTACTATTATCTAAATTTAAGGTGTCCGATATGATGACTTTATTCTTATGTACATTGTGAAATGATTGCCACAATAAGGTTAGTTAACACCTCTATCATCTCACATAGTTACCTTTTTTGTGTGGTGAAAACATTTATGATCTACTGTTTTAGCAATTTTCAAGTATCTAATACAGTATTTATTAATAGTCACCAGGCTGATGTCCGGAACATGTTCATCTTTTAACTGCAAGTTTGGTCAAAATCTTCTCTTTGTCCTACTCCCAGTCCAATGGCAATCACCACTATATTTCCTATTTCTATGAGCCCATCATTTTTAAATCCCATGTACAAGAGAGAACATATAGTATTTTTCTTTTCCTGTCACACTTACTTCACCTAATATAATGCCCTCAAGGTTAATCCATATTACACTGGTCAACAAATTTTTACAAAAGTCATGTTACTGAAATAAAATTAGTCATTTCCTATCAATTTGTATGTGCTCAACACGAATATGACAGTCAAATTCTAATTTTGGCTCTAGGTGTATTTTTTTTGTAATCTGCAATAAATGGATGTTTATATCACAAAATGCATGCCAATAGTAATAGACCTATGGTTAATACCTGTAAAAAATCAAGTCATAGACTACTTCTTAGATTTCTTCACTTGTCTTTTGTATGGCTGTTCAGGAGCATCTCTGGGGAGTGTCCAGCAGTAGTCAGCCAGCATTGTAGTGGGCCATTTTCCCTGGTATCTTTGTTCCATTGATGTGTTATCTCGATGAAAATGCTCACCATGTTCATCACTAACCATACCACAGTTTTCAGGGAAGAAATCCAGAGGGAATGAAGGAAGTGGATCTTTAGAGACGTATTGCGGCCACGTTTCTGATACTGCACCAACATATCATCTAGTTCCTTGTAGTTTTCTGCCCTAACATTCCTACTAAAGTTTGTAGACATAGAGGCAGAAAGCATTCCCTGCAGCAAGTTGTTGAACCGGTCATCTTTAAAGAGCTCTTGAATCTGAGGACCCCTCTTTAATCTTTGCTTTGCTGAGTTGAGGAAATTTTTCATGCAGGTATCGGAAAGGTGGCGAGGTCCGGTCCATGGCTTTCATGAAATTCTTCATCAAACCTAGTTTGATGTGAAGGGGTGGTAGCAGGATTTTGTGAGCCTCGACCAGACCTGGGTGCTGGATATTCTTCTCTCCAACTGCTACATTTTGTCTGAGAGTCCATTCCTTCCTCAAGTAGGGCAGTTCACTTGCTCGGCTATTCCACTCACATAAGAAACACATGTATTTTGTATATCCCTGCTGCAGTCCCATTAAAAGGGCAACTAGCTTCAAATCACCAGACGTGCCAGCTGTACTTGTTATACACAATGGAATTCAGTAGCCGCTTTAAGTTATCGTATGTCTCTTTGTGTGGACAGCCTGTGCTATGGGAATAGATGGAAGATGGTTTCCATTGTGCAAAAGCACAGCCTTAAGACTCAGTTTCGAAGAGCCTAGAAATAGTCTCCATTCTTGTGGGTCATGAATGATTTCTAAGGCATTCACAAGGCCCTCAATATTGGAACAGAATACCAGAGTATTTTCCAACTGCTGGTGGCGCTTTCGATAGAAAGTATTTGTGAGAACTTCTTCTAAAAGATTCCATTGTTGGAGTCTTGATCCTAGCAATTCTGCCCGTTCTTGGGTAAGTCGAAATCATGAACAAGGTCATTTAGTTCTTCCTGTGTTAGTCTGTATGGGGTTAATGATGCACCACAGTGAAAATCTGGATCACTGCACGCTGATGCAACAGGAGAAGAACAGGTTGGCTCAGCCTTATCTTCATCAGATGAATCAAGAGAATATTTTGCTGGAGGTTCTGGAATAGGAAGTCCCTCACGATGTGGAACTGGTCTCAATGCAGACGGAATGTTTGGATGTAGACTATTCTCGAACCAAGCAGAAGTAACAGTCCTTTTTTTTTTAAGATTTATTTATATATGCATACAAGCTGGGGTACAGGCCAGAGGTGTGGGGTGGCGAGAGGTTTCACAGGAGACAGAGTGGGGAGTAGAACAGGCAGATCAATGGAAATACCCTGCTAAGGGGAGCAGCAGGCTAGGCAGAGAGGTCTGCCGCGCCATGTGAGAATCTCTTGGCCAGGCATCAAACATGTGTCACAGGGGCTGACAGCTCCACGGTGTAGTACCGCTGTACCACCAGGGAGGCCCAGAAGTAACAGTCTTTTATGTGGTTGCTTGGTTCTCTCCACACCATGGGTACTGCAAATGGCATTGATGGTCTTTTGCCAATTAACCACTGGGAAAGCTGTGTTGTACATATAGCACAGCCTATATGCGGGGCCCAAGGCTTGTCTTGGTCACCAACCTTGCATCCGAAGTCAAGATGATAAGTCTTCTTCACTTGAGAAATGATCCTTTTCTTGTGATTTGCAAATGTCACTTCCCCACAAATAGAGCAGAAATTGTCCACGCTATTAGCGCACTTTTGAGGAATTACTGTTCTGGATTGTGCCTAAATGGATAAAATAATAACAGTTCTATGGAACAGTAGCTTAAACTGTCTCACACAAAGTCTGAAATATTTTCAGTGCTCCACCTTGCCAACGGGGCTTTATATAGTGCACTGCTGACGTCAGCTTACTTCAGCAGCCGCCTGGCAGTAGTATTGCATTGCATCAGAAAATGATGCAATCAACTCTGGATGATGTGTGCCTGATGGTATTATGCAATGCGATGCAATATTACATCATTCTAGGCTGATTTAGGATGTTGTAGCAGTCCTGCTGGATAAATTTACACGGTGAAACATATAAAATGAATTATATGAAATATCTTCAAAACGAGAGCTAATAAAATATTTTCAGGGTTATATTCATGTTCAGCACACCAAGATACTACTGATTAGGGCCTTTTTAATTCAGTAACGATCTCAATGTTGACCAGTATTATCACAAAATACAGGATCTCCTTCTTTTTTATATTTGAACATTATTCTATATATGTCACATTTTCTTATCCATTCATCCTTGATGGACACTTAGGTTATTTCCATACCTTGGCTATTGAGACTAATGCTGCAATGAGCATAGGAGTATAGCTCCTTTTGACACAGTCATTATATTTCTTTTGGATATATACCCAGAAATGTGATTGATAGATCATATGGCAGTTCCATTTTTAATTTTTTAGGAACTTCTATACTATTTTCCACAGGGGCTGTGACAATGTACATTCCCACCAACAGTGTGCAAGTGATATCCATATAGTAGAATATTACTCAGCCATAAAAAGAAATTCTGATGCATGCTACAACGTGGATAAAGCTTCAAAACATTATGCTAAGTTTATGTTAAGACATAAACTGGATACAAAAGGGAAAATGTTGCATGATTCTACTTATATAAATCATCAAAACAGGCAAATTCTTAGAAAGTAGATTAGAATTTAACAGTGGGGAGTTATTGCTTAATGAGCATAGTTCCTCTTTGGGGTGATGAAACAATTTGGAAAGAATGGGTTGTACAACACTGTTAACGTAATTAATACTGCATAAGTAATATAGACATGGTTAAAATGGCAGATTTTATACTATGTATATTTCATCCTAACAAAAAATATTTTTAAAATTTCAGGAAACCAGCTACCTTAATTACCCTCTTTTCCCAATTTCCACTGTAAAGATAAAGGACAACAATTAATAAGAAATGTGAAGTTATATTGATGAGAGTAAGAAATAGATTATTAATTTAGGTCAGAAACCTTACATAGATGTTGTCGTAGTATAAATATTACCACACATGGCATTAGTTCACAGGACACTCAGGAAGCCACCCTGAGTCCAAAACAAGGCTTTATCATATATACTATATAGTACTATATAGTATTGTATATTATGGAATATATATATATATATATATATATATATTATGGAATATATATATATATATATATATATATATATATATATATATATTCTGAAAGATTCCTTTTCCCTCCTGATTTAATTTTCTCTTTAAGACAATCCTATCACATGTGGATTTATTATAGTTGAGATTAACTTTAAAAAAAAATAAACACAGAAGGTAATATCTTTGAGTAAGGAAATCAATTTGATTTGTCATTATTGAGAATTGATGCTTTAAAGTAAAAACCCATAAATTCTGGCTCTCTTGTTATTCTCCATTTTAGCTAGGTTATCATAGCACAAATTATTTAGATATTGCCAATATTTTCTAGTAAAATTTTGAAACACAGGAGTACAGGTAACTTTTTTTTAATTCACTGATACTTCTTTATGCTGAAAATGTATTTGAGCATGCAAAACACAGAGTCTTTAGGAGCCCATTAGAAATTCAGATGCAGAAATTCCTTTCATCTGATCATGTAGAAGTGGATTAATACAGATAATATGAACAGAGAAAGATAAAAAGATGTCATGTTGGATATTCAATAATCCATTACTCAAAGATAAAAAGTTTTCTAATAGCTATTAAAAAGAAAATCAAAGAATATATAAATTTTAATTTAGCATAGCATTGCACCACATCATAGCTTATGAGAGGTTTCCAAAGCATCTAGCAACAGATGGATTACTGGTCATTTACTTAAAAATTGGAAATGCCAAAGGTAAAGAAAATTGGACTGCTCCAAAAAGATTTTAAATAAAAAGAAGTTAAATTCCCTGTAGTAAAAACCTTATGGAGAACTGTTATGAATTTAGACATGACTGAATAAAGCTGCAGTTAAGAAAGCCAATTATTTTTATAGGGAAAATAAATTTTCCTATGATAATTCAGATAAAACTGGTAAATGGATAACTGCCTTAATAAAGAGAGAAAGCTCAACATAACAGCAATTTATACAAAACAAGGAGTGATAATGAGGAAAGAGATAAGGAGTATCTTTAAGGCATATTATGAGAGTATATAAATCTGAGAACCTGGTAAGGGTGGTAGATTTAGGAAGTTTGAGGGAAAGAAATTGAAATCTTAAATTTCTTCTTAAATGAAAATTTCTTTTAAGGTGCAAAAGTCTACCTTAAAAGCCTATATACAGGAGCACCTCAAAATTTTGGGAGTTCTAGAGCTGATGCACGGTTTATGTTGACACATTTCCATAATATGAAGGACTCAATGTCATTTTGAAATCACTAAATTCTAGTAAATTGATCCTAAATTGATTAACTGGTGCTATGAAAACTCCTTTATCTGCCTTAGTCAGGATTCTCAATTGTAAATGACAAAAACTAGCCCACATTGATGTAAGCAGACTCTCAAGCTCTGTTGGTTACCACAACTGGGAAAAAAGATCACAGGTTTAGAGCTACAGCAGGAGATGAGTTACGAATTGGTGATGTTGATTTACCATTGCCTAGATTTGCTCTCCCTTCTATTTGTGTCCAGCCTCTGTTTGTCTCTAATGTCTGCATCACCCACAATTACAAAGAGCAAAGTGGTGTTTTTTGTATATATATATATATATTTTTTTAAAGATTTATTTTTTATTTATACATACAAGCTGGGGCACAGGCCAGAGGCATGGGGCGGCGAGAGGGTTCACCAGAGACAGAGTGGGGAGCAGAACAGGCAGATCAGAAATACACTGCTGAGGGGAGCAGCGGGCGAGGCAGGAGAGGTCTGCCACACCATGTGGGATTCTCCCCGGCCGGGCGTCGAACTTGCATCGCAGCTGCCAACAGCTCCACAGCGCAGCGCTTAACCACTGCGCCACCTGGGAGGCCCTTTTGTATATATTTTTTATTGTTATTTATGTCTTTTAAATTTTGTATTCCCCTTGTGTAATGCACCACCAATTCAACCGTGATCTATCTCCGTGCTCCCTTGTGTTCTTTTCTACTCCATTTTGTGCCCTTATCCTCCCCCCCCCCGGCCCCCGCTGAGTGTTTCTCTCTCTCCTATTTGGTTTCCTTGTAGTCCTGTTATAAGTGAAACCATTTGATATTTTTCTCATTCTTTCTGGCTCATTTCACGGTCTATGATCCCCTCTAATGCCATCCATGTTGCTACAAATTGCATGTGTTTATCTTCTTTGAATGCTGAATAGTATTCCATTGTGTATATGTACCACATCTTCTGCATCCAATCATCTATTTTTGGACATCTGGGTTGCTTCCATACCTTTGCTATTGTGAACAGTGCCGCAATGAACATACGGGTGCATGTATCCTTTTGGATTAGTGTTTTTGTGTCCTTTGGGTAGATTCCCAAAAGTGGTATTGCTGGGTCGTGTGGAAGCTCCATGTTTAACAGTTTGAGGAATTGCCATACAGCTTTCCATAGTGGTTGGACCAGTTTGCATTCCCACCAGCAGTGTAGAAGTGTTCCTTTTTCTCCACATCCTTTCCAGCATTTGTTGTTGCCTTTATTTTTAATGTGTTCCATCCTCACAGTTGTGAGGTGGTATCTCATTGTGGTTTTGATTTGCATTTCCTTGGTTATAAGTGATGTTGAACATTTTTTCATGTACCTGTTGGCCATTTCCTTTTCTTCTTTGGAGAAGTGCATTTGAGCTCTTCTGCCCATGTTTTGACTGGGTTATTGGCTTTGTTTTTATTGAGTTGTGTGAGTTCCTTGTAAATTTTTGTTATCAGTCCTTTATCAGATGTATTGTGTGCAAAGATCTTTTCCCAGTTGGTAGGGTGTCTGTTAGTTTTGGTTAATGTCTCTTTTGCTGTACAGAAGCTTTTTATTATGATGTAATCCCATCTGTTTATCTTGTCCTTCACTTCCTTCACTTTGGGGGAATGTCTTTAGAGATTTTGCTGAGATGTGTGTCGTGTAGAGTTTTCCCTGTATCTTCTTCTATAAATGTTATGGTTTCGGGTCTTACATCCAGGTCTTTTATCCATTTTGAGTTGACTTTTGTGCAGGGTGTGAGGTAGTAGTCTAGCTTCATTTGTTTGCATGTGGCTGTCCAGTTTTCCCAGCACCATTTATTGACTAGACTGTCCTTGTTCCACTGCATTTTCTTAGCTCCTTTGTCAAAGATTAGTTGTTCATAGATATGTGGCTTTAATTCTGGGTATTCTATTCGGTTCCATTGGTCTTGGTGTCTGTTTTTGTTCCAGTACCATGCTGTCTTAATTATTATGGCTCTGTAGTATAATTTGAAATCAGGGAGTGAAATTCCTCCGTTTTCTTTCTTTTTAGTTAGGAGGGCTTTAGCTATGTGAGGTTTTTTGTGGTTACATATGAATTTCATCAGTAGTTGATCTATTTCTTTGAAGAATGTCATTGAGATTTTTATTGGAATAGCGTTGAATCTGTAAATTGCTTTTGGTAGGATTGCCATTTTAATAATGTTAATTCTTCCAATCCATGAGCAAGAGATGCCTTTCCATCTTCTTGTGTCTTCTATTTCTTTCAACATTGTTTTATAGTTTTCTTTGTGTAAGTCCTTTATGTCTTTTGTTAGATTTATTCCCAGATATTTGATTTTTTTGGTTTCGATTTTGAAGGGGATGGATGTCTTAATTTCTTTTTCTTCAGATTGGGTGTTTGCATGGAGGAATGCTACTGACTGTTGTGCGTTGATTTTGTATCCTGCTACTTTACTGAACTGGTCTATAATTTTGAGTAGTTTTTCTATGTAATTTTTAGGGTTTTGTATATATATTATCATATCGTCTGCAAATAGAGACAGTTTAATTTCTTCTTTTCCTATTTGGATCCCTTGAATATCTTTCTCTTGTCTAATTGCTCTGACTAGGACTTCCAGTATTATATTGAAAAGTAATGGTGAGAGTGGACATCCTTGCCTTGTTCCTGATCTTAGGGGAAAGGCCTTCAGCTTCTCACCGTTGAGAATAATATTGGCTGTGGGTTTGTCGTATATGGCTTTTATTATGTTGAGGTATGTTCCTTCTATCCCAGGGATATCAAGGGCTTTTATCATAAATCGGTGTTGCACGTTGTCAAATGCTTTCTCAGCATCTATTGATATGATCATATGGTCTTTATTTTTCTTTTTGTTGATGTGTTGGATTACATTGATTGATTTTCAGATGTTGAACCATCCTTGTGTTCCTGGAATAAATCCCACTTGGTTGTGGTGTGTTATCTTTTGGATGCATTGTTGGAGCCTATTGGCCAAGATTTTGTTAAATATTTTTGCATCAGTATTCATTACGGAGATTGGTCTGTAGTTTTCTTTTTTTGTATTGTCTTTGTCTGGTTTTGGTATTAGAGTAATATTTGCTTCATAGAATGTGTTTGGTAGTACTCCTTCGTTCTCGATTTTTTGAAAGAGTTTGTGTAATATGGGGACTATTTTGTTTTTGCATGTTTGGTAGAATTCATTTGTGAAACCATCTGGTCCTGGGCTTTTGTTTGGGGGAGGTTTTTAATTACTGTTTCAATTTCACTGCTTGTGATGGGTCTGTTTAGGTGTTCTATATCTTCTTTGTCTAGTTTTGGGTGATTGTATAGTTCTAGAAATTTGTCCATATCCTCTGGGTTTTTGTACGTGTTTCCATATAGCTGTTCATAGTAATCTCTGATTATTTTCTTTTTATTTTTGCTGTTTCTGTTGTGATTTCTCCTTTTCATTTATGACCCTATTTATTTGTGTTTTCTCTCATTTTTTCTTTGTAAGCCTGGCTAGTGTTTGTCTATTTTGTGTATTTTTTCAAAGAACCAGTTTTTGGTTTCATTGATCTTCTGGATTTTTTTTTATTTCCATTTCATTTATTTCTGGCAAAGAGCAAAGTTTAATGAGAAGCCAGCATTAAAGTAATTAGAAATGAGAGCGAGAACAGGGGGAGAACAGTGTCTTTATGATAAAGGAGTCCCCTATCCTAAACTCTGAGATCCTCAGAGCCTTTCTGGTTCCTGAGACTTTTCCTCTGGATTTGTTCTATTGCAAGATCCTTCTAATAGAGTCCCCCGTTTGGCTCAAGTCAATTTGAGTTGAGTTTCTGTCACTTACAACCAAAAGAATCCACACCAATATACCTCTCCGAATAGTGTTCAATAACTGACTTCATGGGAATGGAAATGCTTCTTGCCCAAGTAACATCAGTCTAGTAGTTTAAGTTTTTTTACAGAAGGGAAAAATACAGTGAGTGGGACTTTAGAAGAGGGACTAGTGCAAGTTATTTGTGAAAAATAAAGAGAAGCACAGCAAAATTATAAAGAGTTAAAGTAAAAGAAGGAAATAGAGCCAATGATCAGGATATGTTACACTACCAGTAGTTATTTTTTTTAATTATTATTATTATTATTTTTGTGTGTAGAAGAACTGGGGTGTAGGCCAGTGATGTGGGGATGAGAGGATTCACCAGAGACAGAGTGGGGAGCAGAACAGGTGGACAGACTGAAATACACTGCTAAGGGGAACAACGGGTGAGACGGGAGAGGTCTGCTGTGCTCTCTGTGGGTTAGCTCCCTGGCTGGGGATCGAACTCAGGCCATACCATTGATAGCACTGAGACAACCCCCAGGCCACCAGGCCAACCCCCAGGCCACCCTTAGCAATAAAGTTATAATTTTCAAGCTAGAAAGCATTTACTGAGCAGTCTATATGCCAGGCACTATGCTAGGTAGCAACCCTTGAGACTAAAGAGCAGTTCAGCACACAATTCCTGCCCCCAAGGAGTTTATATTTTGGTATGGAACACAAAGTTGCCCAAAGTTGTAGTGAGATGGTCCAAAAATAAGAGAAAGCAAAGAATTATTGAGCTTCAATGCCTAAAGAGATTTGTCCCAGACACAATGGCAAGTCAGGGCTCATGGAGAAAATGGCATTAATGTGCATATTGCTTATTGGAATATGGCAAATATGAGCAGGTTTCTGGCAGAAGTGAAGGAATCAGATAGAGATTAAGGATGTAAAAGAGATGAGAAGCTGTAACTAAGACAATCCACTCTCAAGAAGAAAGGAATAATTGTGAAAGGCATGTAATAGGGGTGAAATTCAGCTCTATCTCTAAATGATCCATTCTAGTCATTAAGGTAATACATTCGATTCAGTTTAATGTGTTTATTTTTCTTGTCCTTTATATTCAACATATTCCTTCAGGGAAAGAAACAGGTTATCTTAGTATTAACCTTTCTTGAAGCAGACAAATCCCAGTGGAAACTTTACAAATACAACAAAGAAATGGTTAAAAAACAACAAAATATTAGCAGGACACACAGAGAAAGAATGTTAGTGAACTTCCTTTAACAATTGAACCCTGTAAAAGAGAAGATTTCTTCATTTTTATTTCAAATAGCGTCACCTGCATAAATCAATGTGTGGCCCCATTTTTGCATTATCATTGAAAATGAAAGTGAATGACTTGACTATTCAAGACATTACTCTATTTTTCTCAACAAGATTATGCAATAATACCCAACTTTTAACCAAAAGAATGGGTTGGGAAATTATTCATAAAATAGGACTCGCTTCATAAAAGGTAGACTCTCATGAAACTATATGAGCAAAGTCTGGATATTATTAGCTGCGCCCCAAATATTTCATTCCCAGTTCTGATGATCATGAAATACACTCAACTAGCATTTGATAATACTAAATGGCTATATGCTTTTGAAGGATTTAAAAGATTTAGTGTCAAGAAATAATTTACAATATTCAGTTGGTATTATTCCTTATATACATCTTTGAAAGCACGTATTAATCAGTATTAACCTACATTCTTCATCTTAAAGGATAAAATAATATATGACAGCATCTGTCTCTATACCTATATTTGCCTGATATTAAATTGCTTTTGTCAATTTTGTGAGCAAAATAATAATATAATAAGGTATGATGAACTCAGGCAGGTAACATCTAATTATTTATTACTGAAATTTATACCTAAAGTTTTGAATTTTCTCTCATCTAAAAAGATACTATGTTTTTGTTTCTGAGAGCTATCCCACAAACATGTATTTGAGATTCAGTATTTTGAATTAGAAAAATAAAGTCACAGAACAGGTCTCTAAAATTGTTTTCACACTGATATTTATTATTGAAACAGTCATTATTCATATATAATTTTCAGAGAATTATGCACTTGTAAAATAATACAAGTGCGTAATTTCCTATGTGTACTAATATTATTATCCTCCTCTTGGTAAATATTTGCGATAGGTTTCTGAAGAAAAATTAATGTTCTTCTCAGGAGTGTTGTTAAAAATAAATGAAATAACATGAATGAAATAATTCAGGAGACTATCTAGCATGTATTAGGTATTCATTTTTTTATTATCTCTTCATTCCTTTATTCATTCACTCTACAAATTACTCAGCATCAACAATGTGCTAAATAATATTCAAAGTGCTTTCTATTGAAGAATACTATATTATATATTGTACTATATGATTATATTATAATAGAATTATTATATGTACTATTGAAGAACATAATCAGTATCACACTCTCACTACCAGTCACCACCACTACCATCACCACCATTGCCATCCCCACTACCATCCTCTTTACCATCCCCAGGACTGCTGGCACCATTACAGTCACCATCACCACCACCCTTGCCACTACTCCACAGAAGCTTGGCAGAGCAGAGAAAGCTGATACCAGTCAGATACCACGAGTCCATCTGCTGTCAGCCTTCTAAATTACCAAGTCTTCGTTTACCATTGTCTCCTTTCTTGTTTTATTTTCACTTGGATTTAATTCTTTGCTGCACTTTTGTTGGGGGCTTAAAAGGGGTAAAATGTCAGAGGTCTTCAACCTGCCATATTACAATAGAAGTCCTTCGACTTTCATATTCCATCCAATATGCTATTATCTTTTTGTTTCTGTACATACAAATGAACTATAACCTTCAGGATGCTGCTTGTAATAAGACAGATGTTTTTATGTCATTTTAGGCGGTAGAGATGGAATCTACAAGTCCACCCATAAAACTATTTCCCAGGAATTTGACTCCTTTTTGGGAACAAAAAGCTTTGACCTATTAGACATCACTGTCATTCACATGCAAATGAGTTTCAGGTCTTTTGCTGGGGAGAAAAACCTGAGGCTTTTATTTAGGATTTTGAATGGTGATTTGTAACACAATACTTCTTTGGGATAAGGGTGAGGCTGGGATCTGAAGAGCCACTGTACTATTTTGCAAATCACCAGGGGCCAGCAGGATATTTTTTTTTCACTGAGCTGAGATGTGGACAAGTCTCTAACTTTCCAGGTAATCTATGCTATATTGTGCCCAGTGGTCTTATTGATGTTGCAACATCCCTGATCCATCCTTTGCAATGAAGAAAGAAAGCACAGCTTCGGCATCTTCTGCCTCTTAAACGAGATTAGTTTACCTTTCCACCAGCTTAAACAAAATAGAAACTCAATGGCCCTCCTAGGACTAGCCAAATAAGGAAATAGTGATCCAATCAATGTTACTGCTAAGCTTAATAGTTTTCTGATATTTGGCCTAAATTTTATTGCTGTCAGTTGAGTGTCTCTCTTTAAGCAATTCTATTTGCCTCGCAATTATGTGCATATGTTTTGTGTAATAGATCTCCTTGTGGTAGAAGAGTAAGGGGACCCTGAGAATGTCATTTGTTATTTAGTTTTTCTTGTTATTACAATCAATGGTGTCTTTATGATCGTTTTGTTAAACTAAGCATTTATTAGGTTTTTATTTTGGGTTCGGTGAAGTCAGTGCTGTTGGCCACTTACCCCCTTTTTCAGTATTTCCCTCCCATCTGATGAGAAAGTTGATAACAGTGTCTTTTCATCAAGGTGCTTTTAAAGTAATTTTTATGTTTTTGTTTAACATGGCTCAAAGAGCAACCAAAAAAAATCAAGATACAGATGCTGATTAAAACACATGGCTGTCTGCTTCCCTGCATATTGGCCTGGTGCCTGGAAGGATCACGCACCAGCAGGTGGATAGGATTGTGGCTGATACACCTGACATGAGAATGGACTGTAATGAAACCCAGGCTGCACTCCAGTAAAAATCAGAATCTTCGTGTCTTTGACTAAATCACTTCAGATGAAGCCTCTATTATGGCAGAACTAAGTATGTAGTGGTTTCAAAATTAAAATCAGGAAGGACTTCAGTATCATTATGCTGTTTCTACATGTTGTAGAAATTTTAGATTTGAGGGGAGGAGATAATGAAAATGGAGGAGGAAAAGAAAACCACAGTGGTAGATTAAATGCAAAAAATGGTTCCAACTATTTACCCCACTTTGTCACATCACTTTGTAGTATCTTTTCAGCCTGACTCTGGCTTTGTCAGGTTCTGCTGGGGCCAATGGGATATTGACAAATACATGGAAGCAAAAGGTTGAAACTACTTACCTGTTTCAACTTGCACTTCTGCCACCAGCATGAGAAAATGAGTGGCTAGTCTGTTAGCGGATGAGAGATAAGTGCCCATTCACCCTAGTCACCCTGCAACAGTCACCTGACCATCTGACTTGTCAATGAATCTAGTCTGGATCAGATGAACTACCTCAAGTCCAATGTCAATTGCTAAACGACAGACTAATGAACTTAATATATGCCACTTTTTTAAAGCCACTGAGATTTCAGGTGGTGCCAGTGAGCATTACCTCCGTAATAAGTAACTAATACTTCCACTATTCAAATCAACAAATATTTATGAATCAACAAACATTCATGAATGCCTAGTGGGCTTTAAGATGCAAGGATGAGAAAGGCAGAACCTTTGTCCTCAGATTGCTTATACACTAAGTAGAGACTTTTAAACAAATAATATAATGTAGGTAGTGCTAAATACAAATATAAATTCATGTTTCTCAGTCCTGACTACACATTAGAATTACCAAGGTTGCCTTTTAAAGTCTTATTGCCTAGGTCCTTCTCCAGACTAATTAAATTACAATCTGCACTGACTGGAATGGAATGAGGGTACGGGAATGAGGGAATGAACCCAGGCATCAGTATTCCTCAAAGCTTCCTAAGAGATCTTAATGTACAGCCAAGTTTGAGAATCATAGATTTAAGAGGTTACAAATAGCAATTCTTTTCCTAACTATAGTAGAAAACAAAAGAGTAAAGTAGAACAGAATGGAAAAGAAAATGCCAGTATTTCACATGAAGTCAGGGTATCATTTTCAGATACTTTTGTTCCATGTCTGTGCCTGTGAAAATACATGTGAAGTGGATTATACTATAAAATACACTGCTAACTATGAGTCACTGCCAAGAAATTGTTTAAACTGCTGTTTTAAAGTGAACATTGAATAAGCACAGAAGGAAAGATAGGGAAATGTTCATAAATGAAGATCTTGATTTATTTTTGTGACATTCCAGCACATAACCAGATACAATAGGAATAATTGAAAATACAAACTTATCAATAAAACTTGAATAGAAAGAAACCGGAGGAGTCGGGAATATACTGGACTTAACACTTGTCAGTCCTTATTTATTTATGCTTAAGTTAAAGTTCGAGGAAAATATACATCATGAACTTTTAAGATTTATTTTTATTTATTTATGCATAGACGAACTGGGGAGTTGGCTAGAGGTGCGGGGGTGAGAGGATTCACTAGAGACAGAGTGGGGAGCAGAACAGGCGAATCTACTGAAATACACTGCTAAGGGGAGCAGCAGGCGAGCCAGGAAAGGTCTGCTGCACCATATGTGGGTTAGCTCTTTGGCTGGGTATTGAACTCAGACTGCAGCAATGATAGGGTGATAGTGCTGAGACTCAACCCATATGCCACAAGGGAGGCCCCTACATCATGAACTTTCAACAATGAAGGGCCAGTCTCTCACTCTCCAATTATCTCTTACATCCATAAAATCTTGACTTCGAGACATTTTAATGTTATTGTTACTTATCTGGAGCACATGAACCGTGAAATTTAGTGACCAAATTCCATTCCTTGTTACAGTGGTTCTCAACTTTAGACCCCTCCTAAAAATCTGCTAAGAGAAAAGGGACTTCCTTCATTAAAATACACATATTCAGCTACACACAGAATTTTACATGAAAATAAAGGGCCCCTAACCCATTCATGGGCCACTTCATGGTGTTGCTCTGCAGGTTGAATTGCTAGAAGAATGTGGCTTTAAGAAAACTTATTTCTGTGTGGGTGTGCTACAAGTTATTCAAAGATCCATTAATTGATGACAACTTGATGTGCACAGTGTTCATCTCACAGAATTAATAAAGCAGGGAACAGATATAGTAAATGAAGCCTTGCAGTAATCAAAGGTGAGCTCCCAGTGGCCCCGTTCTAAGGTTCTGCTAGTGGAGCAATACACATTGCTTGTGCTTGATAGAACTTTCTGTTCTTCCTTTCTGCCTTCTTTAGTTCTCTGTTTCCATCTTTTTTTCTTTGTTGTGGTAGATACACTTAACCTAAAATTCACCACTTTTAATTGTCCATTTAGTACTGTAGGGTGCATTTGCATTATTGTGTTACCAATTGCCACTATTTTATTTTGGAAAATGGAAATTCTGGATCCATTAAACAAAAACTCTTCCTTTCACCCTTCCCCTGGCCCTGGAAACTACCAAATTCTCCTTTCAGTCTCTATGAATTTAACCATCCAATTATATCCATTAGTGAAATCGTATAGCATTTATCTTTTTGTGACAGGCTGTTTTCACTTAGCATAAAATTTTTGAGATTCATCAATGCTATAGTATGTGTCAGAATTTCCTTCCTCTTTAAGGCTACATAATATTCCTTTGTGTGTCTATATATATACACTACAATATTTTTATCTATTGATCTGTAATCTGTACTGATCTGTACAGATCTACTGTAAATCTATTGATCTGTACACTTAGAAAGCTTTTACCTTTTGGATATTGTAAACGATATTTTTGTTTTAATCTTTTAAAAGTTTATTGCAAAGAGGTTTATTCCAGAAAACAAGCAGGAAGAACCTAAATTGGGGGTCACAGTGATTTTAAAATGAAAGAAAGCACTTTCTATCAGCCATCATTAAATTTCTGCAAGGAAGTACAAGTTTCAGTTTTTAACTTGCCACATAATAACTTGATGGTGGATACTCTGTTCTTATGGAGAAGAGCAGGTTTAAAAAGTCTCAGTTTTGCAATTATAAATGTTAAGTTCACTGTCAAATTTTGGAAACTATCAATATAAAACAGAATAAAGAAGAATGTTGAAATGATCTGAAAGCCATCAACCAAGAAATTTCCACTGTAAAGTCAGTAGTGGTTACCTCCTGAATTTTTCTGCGATAGTATATACATTTATATAAAGATACATATAAATGCTATGTAGAAACACACATATGGCTGAACAGCAATGAAGTCAAACCATGTGCTGAAGGTATTCTGACGGGAAGTCCCAGTCTTTGAGATTTCCCAGCCCATATACCAGGTACGTGGCTACAGGTACAATTAGATGTTCCCTTCTTGACCTCCTCTTGTCTTTGCGTTCTCAGGTGTTCTCAGGTGAGACCAAAATGGCTGGAAGCAGAGAAAACCCATCCTTGCTGTGCCCTGTCCAAATTCTTGAATCATAGACTCTGTGAACATAACTATATTATTCTTCACTATACTATCAAGCTCGGGATCGTTTGTTATACAGCAGTAATAACTGGAACCGAACAGAATCAAGTGCTTGGGAGCCAGTGAAACCAACTATCCCCCACACACAAAGAACCACTTCTCCAAAACCATTTGTCTGCTGGTCTGATGGGGCATTACTCTCCTACACTTAACATTGTTTTCTCTGACTGAACAGTTCACAGTTCTTTGAGGAGTGTAGCTTATGAGCAAATCTATTCACCCCATAGACAGTCTTCCTCATGCCCTTTCCTTCTCTATCCCATTTATCTAACTCCTTTCATTAGTTAACTAAGAAGTCACATTCTACTGTGTTGTTCTGGGAGTTGTTTCTGAATGCTTGGAGAGAGAGGTGCTAATGAGGTTGGATAGAGCAAAAGAAGGTGAATGAGAGAAATCCAGCTTCCTGGTAACTTTGGTGTTTGTTTCTAGTCATCAAGGTACTTGCGTGCTGGTGTTAAATGTGGACAATGAAGAGGTTGCCAGTTTTTTACCCTCATCTTTTTTTTTTTTAAAGATTTATTTATTTATGCATATAAGCTGGGGTACAGGCCACAGGCGTGGGGCGGCAAGAGGGTTCACCAGAGACAGAGTGGGGAGCAGAACAGACAGAACAACAGAAATACACTGCTGAGGGAAGCAGCGGGCGAGGCAGTAGAGATCTGCCACGCCATGTGGGAATCTCCCCAGCTGGATGTTGAACTGTCGCCGCAGCTGACAGCTCCAAAACGCAGCACTTAACCGCTGCGCCACCAGGGAGGCCCTTTTTACCCTCATCTTTGATGTCATCTGTCACATTTTATTTCTGAGGGAAATTAGGTTAGAATGTATGTATTCTGTTCATCATCATCAATAAAACAGTACCTTGAAATTTCACCTGACTTTGGCCACTGTTCCTCTCTCATTTTAAGTTCACAGTGCCATTGCCAGCTTTGCTTCTCTCTGTATATTAAGGAAATATTAAGACAACCTATTTGACATCTCTCCACAGTCCCTTGGTCAACCCAAATTACAGACATGCTTTTACCCTAGGAAAATATACCTTCAATATGTCAACATAAGATATGGAAGTGAAATGAGAGAATAGTGTCATATATGGAATTTAGCTCTACTCCAGCTCTTCAGGAATGCATCTGTTCATGTCTTAAGGCATACATAAATGAATTGATAATTGGATATCAGGAGTTGGCTACATATGTGACACTTATTATGACACTACTGAATTTGGAAGGAATAGCATTATATTTGAAGGAATAGCATTATGTTCTGTAAGTGTTTTTGATAGACTAGGGTTTCAACTTCTGGTGTTTCTATGTGTAATTTAAATTTAATTAATTAATTGATAAGTAATTAATTAGAGTATACAATGCAATGTTCTTCAAATAAGCCCAGTTAAGTAGAAAGCTGCAAATTATTCTCTCTTAAACCATTTTAACTGTACAGGTAAACAACAGTAGAAAACAGAGGATCTATGGAGAGACTGATGAAGGAAAAAGTAAACAGAGACATGAATGTTAGTTTGCCAGGTTGATGAGGTAGACCCATTTATAAGGAAGTAGATCCCAACAAAGAATCATCAGTCAAAGAAAACAAGTGAAATTTGAAACAAATACCCAGGAGTAAAATATTGGCATTATCTATAACATATCTAAGGAAATGTTTTTCTTTTTATTTGGATTACAACATTGCAGCCTTTTGAATGAAAATTACTTCATTCAGTCACTGATTAAACATTCAGTGGTATTATGCTGTACATTACTTGAGGCTTGGTCCATAAGATACAATTCCCAAAGTAATTTTTCCAACTGAACCCATAACTCTTTCATCACCCTCATCCCTGAATATGCATGATTTCCCATTACTGTTTATAGTTAGGACTTCTGTCTTTAAAGTATATGGGCACAAAAAGCTATGTTATATTTGCCAAGGGAACTATAATTTTTAAGGCCCTTGTGCTTGTAAAATCTTTACCTTCATTATATCACCACAACATAGGTTTTGTATTTTATAGAGGGTTGCATATCGAGGAAGCACGGTGCTGTGCCAGTGCATTGCCTGAGTTGCTAGTTACAGGATGTTGTGACTTGTTCTTTTATAGCAGCAGTCAGAAAGCTCACTTTAAGGCACAAGCAAACTGTCGAGCTCCTAAGATTGGCTACCCCATGCTCACCTTTGTTCATGATTCCCCATTCACTAGCCTCTCCCAATGTTGGAATTATTTGCCACCTCAATTTCTTTGGGGCTTTGCATTACCTTCCCCTAAAGCAAGCAGAGTAAATTTCCATTCCATATCACTATTTGACTTGCTTTTGCCAACAGGATGTGGGCAGAAGTGGTTGTCTGCCAGTTTGGAATCAAAGCCTTAAGCAGCATTGACAATTTCTACTTACTCTTCCTGTTGTCTGCCATGAGCAGGAAATGAACATCCTCTGTGTAAGTAGCTGCTGGTCCCAGAATGAAGACCTGTGCAACAGACTTGAACTCAACCCAAAGCCTGGAGTCCAGCCTAGCCCACTTTGGCCCAGTCAAGCCCAGTGAGATCATTGAACACATCCAATCTGCAATTCCTGAGTAAGAAAAATTAGTGCTTTGTATGTCTTTGAGATATCGGAGCTACTTGTTGTGCAGCATTATTGCAACAATAGCTAATTAATGCCTCTTCTTTTGTTGATGGTTCTCTAGAATTTATCTTTCTGTGTGCATGCTTAGTAATTTTGGCTGGCAACTAAAATGGATGGAATCAACTGGAACATGCCAAGAACCATATGAGATAATTTTTTTGCTGTGAATTCCCTAATTAATAGAGAGATGTTGCATGCCTCAACATTCTAGTCAACATCTATAAGAACTTCTAGGGGGCATTCATATGCTAGATTGGCATTCAAAACGATCTCACTATTTAAGGGCTTGACTACTTTCTGTAGATGAGTTGTGACTCATCCATTTGAATTGTAAAAACTTCTGTGAAAGTTTCTCTTCCTCTAATATCATGGTGGTTGGAGCATTAATACATCTAAGCAATCATCTGACATGCTCATGTGAAACTAACCAAGTTTCTTTGTTCAAGTGAGCCAAGTACTCATATCTTGTTCATACCAAAGACCTACTTGTGGTAAGCAGACCCTAAGATAGCCCCCAGTTGTTCCTCCCTCCCAGTATCATGCCTTATGTAATACCCTCCCCTTAAATGTGGGGGGAAAAACCTGTGACTTGATTCTCACAAGCTATGTATTAAAAAAGGGACAGGATGCCATTTCCATGATTATGTTACATAAGATTGAAAGGTCTGGCTTGCTAGGAAATTCTTGCTTTTTTTGAAGGAATCTGCTATGAGGTAAGCTTCTTTATGGAATCATCCACTTGATGAGAAGCTGAGGGCAGCCGTCAGCTGACAGTCATCAGGAAACTGAGGCCCTTTGTCCTATGGAACTGAGTTATCCCAGTAACTTTGTATCCTAGAAATGGGATCTTTCCCCGATCCAGCCTTAAGATGAGACAGCAACCTCAACCAACACCTAGATTGCAAATATGCGAGACATTTTGAAGTAGAGAACATAGGTAAGCTATGCAGACTCCAGGCCTGCAGAAATGGAGAGATGCTGAATAGGTTGTTTTAAGCAGCTACATTTGGGATAATTTGTTATATTGCAATAGATAAACAGAACATTTCAATCTTGTAGCAAGTTGATGACTTCCATAATTGATACATATTTACTTTAATTTATATCAAACATTTATTGAATACCTACCAGGTGCTGAACACTTCTTAAAGCACTGCAAATGCAAAGATGTCTAAGACATTGTAATTGCCCTTGAGGAGCTCACAGCCTAGAGAATGTCAGATATTCCAGCAGCTGGTCATAACATAGGGGGACAAACATTATAACAGGGCTGGGAATAAAATGGTATAAACCATGTTGCTTATTTACACTTTCCTTGGCACAGCATTTCAGCCCACACCTGGAAAAAAATGTAAGGGTCTCAGGTGGCATACAAACATTCTAAAATCACTGTGGAATGTGGCTTGCTAAGGAACCACCTATTTATAACTGACTAAGAAAAAGTAATCCAGTGGAAATAATTGCTATTTCAGAGAAAAAAAGCTTTAAATAAATATCTTTGCATATTTATTTTGTGAGTATGAGTCCATTGTCCTTTCACAAAGGTGTTGAAAATCAACACTGATAGTCTCCCTTCTAAAAATTCTTTCACCTTCGAAGATAATGTTTTGAGATATGGTGCTTTCAGAATAACAAGTTAAGACATGGCTTTAGCACTTTGGCATATTAGTGGGACTATAATAGGAATTGTTCAGACAAAACAGTAAAAAACAAAAAACCAAAACCTTAGTCTTTTTGATGTCCAAAGTCAAGTCTATGGTTTAGTTTGTATATGCGAACAATGAATCCCAAACATTGTGATGTTGAGAGTAATTTTCTCTTCCTACAGGTTGCAGATGTACTTTTCTAATCCGCTTTTCTAAGACTCCAAGATACAAAACAATATAACATAAAAATAATATCTCTTTTTAATGAATGGTTACTATATACTAAATACATTACAGTGAATCATCTCAATTAATGCGCGTAAACTGACATGTTAAAGGCAATTATTTTCCCCTCCCACAGATAGAACTGAAGCCACAGAGGTTAATCCAGTTGCTTGAGGTTAGTTAGCAAATAAGGGAAACTGAGATTTGAACTTGGACAAGTCTACTCCTGGGTCCGGGTGCTTAACCTCTACTTTATCCTGCCGCCTGTTGTTTCTGACTGCTCTATGTTTTTTTTTTTAAAGATTTATTTATTTATACATACAAGCTGGGGTACAGGCCAGAGGTGTGGGGCGGCAAGAGGGTTCACCAGAGACAGAGTGGGGAGCAGAACAGGCAGATCAGAAATACACTGCTGAGGGGAGCAGCGGGTGAGGCAGGAGAGGTCTGCTGCACCATGTGGGATTCTCTCTGGCAGGGCGTTGAACTCGCATCATGCGCTGCCGACAGCTCCACAGCGCAGCGCTCAACAACTGTGCCACCAGGGAGGCCCCTGCTCTATGATTTTTTTTTAAAAAAGATTTATTTATTTATGCATGCAAGCTGGGGTGTAGGCCAGAAGTGTGTGTGGGGGGGTGGGGTGGGGTGAGAGGATTCACCAGAGACAGAGTGGGGAGCAGAACAGGAAAGTCTAATGAAGTATACTGCTGAGGGGAGCAGCGGGCAAGGCAGGAGAGGTCTGCTGTGCCATGTGGGATCCCCAGAACTCATGCTGCAGTGACTGCAGACAGCTTCATAGTGCTGAGACTTAACCCATTGCGCCATAGGCCCTGCTCTATGATCTTTAAGGGCAACTTTGAGCATGTCTGCTTTGGTGATAATGAAAAGCATAATGTTGTGAAAATGGCCTGAGTATCCACGTATTTGACATTCCTCATATACCCAGAGTTGTTAACATCATTTCTTCTAAGGCCAAGAGAAGTTATTTGTTTGTCTTAAATACTGATCTGCCCTGAGACAGAGAATGCACAGGAACCAGAGCAGAGAATCAACCAGCACACAAGTAGCTACAAAATTATGTGTCTTTATTATTTTTCTAAGAATGCTGATATTGGTTCAAATTTAATTTTTTCTACCTTAGAATTTGAACTATAAGTAGCATAACTCATAATGAATGTTTATACAATGTTTATATTTTATGGAGTTATTAATCACTGGTTTTATTACTTGAGTTTCCTTTTTCTGTATTAGATTGATTGCAGGCTACTCTCAGCCAGCAGGGTGCTCTGCACTTACTGGGTGGGAACTCAAGCCCTCAGGCTTTCTATTGGAGACTGGATATGAGAAGCCAGAGTGAAACTGGATCCCTAGAGATACTATAGTGACCTAAAGGATGGGATCATTGCTATGGCTTTCCATGAGGCCATTTGAGCCTCCCAGGCTTGAAACACAAGACATAGATGACAGGAGCTAACTGGGCTTATTCCCTAGGTGTTCTGACTTCCTGCTGACAGGAAACTTCTAAATTAATCTGGGCACATGCAGGGCTCTTCCTTGCAACATTGTTGAAACTAATCCTCATTACTGCAGGAGAGAGATGCTAAAGATCTGAGGTGAGAGGATGTTGTTGGGGATGGAGAAGAAAACCCATTACTTTGTGACTCAATGTGGCAGGATAAGGAAACATCAAGGAAAGTTCCAAGGTTATGTGTTGGGGAGCTGTGGGGGTGATACACCACGAGTGGTGGCAGAGGACACAGGAGAAGGGGCAGGTTAGGAAAGAATTTGGAAAACTTAGTTTGAAAAACAATTTGAGGTGCTTGTGGGACCATTTGGGACACATCTCTAGCAGAAAGCTGGGTATATAGTTCTATTCTAGTTTTTTATTGCTACCTAGCAAACTACAACAAAACTCAGTGGTTTAACACAATAGTTTTATTTATTTTCCTGTAACACTGGTCAACATTGAGGTCATTACTGACTTAAAAAGGCCCTAATCCGTAGTGTCTTGGTGTGCTGAACATGAATATAACCCTGAAATTTTTTTAATTAGCTCTCATTTTGAAGATATTTCATATAATTCATTTTATATGTTTCATCATGTAAATTTATCCAGTAGGGCTGCAACAACATTCTAAATCAGCCTAGAATGATGTAATATTGCATTGCATTCATAACACCATCAAGCACACATCATCCAGAGTTGATTGCATCATTTTCTGATGCAATGCAATACTACTGCCAGGCGGCTGCTGAAGTAAGCTGACGTCAGCAGTGCACTATAGAAAGCCCTGTCGGAAAGGTTGAGCATTGAAAATATTTCAGACTTTGTGTGAGACAGTTTTGTTTTTTAATATCTATTTTTTATTGTTATTTATATCTTTTACATTTTATATTCCCTTTGGGTAACCCACCACCAATTCACCAGTGACTCATCTCCGTGGTCCCTTGTGTCCTTTTCTACTCCTTTTTGTGCCCTTATCCTCCCCCTCCCTTGCTGAATGTCTCTCTCCTATTTGGTTTCCCGATAGTCCTGTTATAAGTGAAACCACTTGATGTTTTTCTCTTTCTTTCTGGCTTATTTCACTGAGAATGATCCCCTCTAGTTCCATCCATATCACTGCAAATTGCATGTGTTTATCTTCTTTGAATGCTGAATAGTATTCCATTGTGTATATTGCCATATCTTCTTGATCCAATCATCTATTTTGGACATCCGAGTTGTTTCCATACCTTTGCTATTGTAAACAGTGCCACAATGAATATACGGGTGCATGTATCCTTTTGGATTAGTGTTTTTGTGTCCTTTGGGTAGATTCCCAAAAGTGGTATTGCTGGGTTGTATGGAAGCTCCATGTTTAGCAGTTTTAGGAATGGCCATACAGCTTTCCATAGTGGTTGGACCAGTTCACATTCCCACCAGCAGTGTAGAAGAGTTCCTTTTTCTCCACATCCTTTCCAGCATTTGTTGTGCCTGTATTTTTAATGTGTGCCATCCTCACAGTTGTGAGGTGGTATCTCATTGTGGTTTTGAAAAGCAAATGGCCAACAGGTAAATGAACAAATGTTCAGCATCACTAATGTGTGAGACAGTTTAAGCTACTGTTCCATAGAACTGTTATTATTTTATCCATTTAGGCACAATACAGAACAGTCATGCCTCGAAAGTGCCTTAATAGCACGGACAATTTCTACTCTATTTGTGGGGAAGTGACATTTGCCAACCAGAAGAAAAGGATCACTTCTCAAGTGAAGAAGGCTTATCATCTTTACTTTGGATGCAAGGTTGGTGATCAAGACAAGCCTTGGGCCCCTCAAATATGCTGTGCTACATGTACAACACAGCTTTCATAGTGGTTAAATGGCAAAAGACCATCAATGCTATTTGCAGTCCCCGTGGAGTGGAGAGAGCCAAGAAACCACATAAAAGACAGTTACTTCTGCTTGGTTCCTCCTCTTTCCAGCAGAATAACAAAACAAAAGAAGTCAAAAATAGTCTACCCACACATTCTGTCTGCATTGAGACCAGTTCCACATGGTGAGGGACTTCCTATTCCAGAACCTCCAGCAGAATATTCTCTTGATTCATCTGATGAGGACAAGGCTGAGCCAACCTGTTCTTCTCCTGTTGCATCAGCATGCAGTGATCCAGATTTTCACTGTGGTGCATCATCAACCCCATACAGACTAACACAGGAAGAACCAAATGACCTTGTTTGTGATGTGGACTTATCCAAGAACAAGGCAGAATTGCTATAATCAAGACTCCAAAAATGGAGTCTTCTAGTAGTTGTTGTCACATTTCCTTTATGTTGAAAGCGCCTCCAGCAGTTGGAGCCTTTCTTCAGAAAGGAAAGTACTCTGGTATTCTGTTCCAATATTGAGGACCTCATGAATGCCTTAGAAATCACTCATGACCCACAAGAATGGAGACTATTTTCAGACTCTTCGAAACTGAGTCTTAAGGCTGTGCTTTTGCACAATGGAAACCATCTTCCATCTATTCCAGTAAACATGCTGTGCACATGAAAGAGACATACGATCATTTAAAGCAACAACTAGCTGCAGGGTGATGCAAAACAAGCATGGAATGCTTTTCGCCAAGTGTCTACAAACTTTCTTGGGAATGTTAGGGCAGAAAACTACAAGGAACTAGTAGAAGACATGCTGAGGCAGTATCAGAATCTTGGCTGCAATATGTCTCTAAAGATCCACTTCCTTCACTCCCATCTGGATTTCTTCCCTGAAAACTGTGGTATGGTTAGTGATGAACATGGCGAACGTTTTCATCAAGATATCACATCAGTGGAACAAAGATACCAGGGAACATGATCCACTAGAATGCTGGCTGACTGCTGCTGGACATTCCCCAGAGATGGTCCTGAACAGCTGTACAAGAGACAAGCGGAGAAATCTAAGACGTAGTCTATGACTTGATTTTTTTACAGGTATTAACTGTAGGCCTATTACTATTGGCATGCATTTCGTGATGTAAACATCAATTTATTGCAGATTACCAAAAAAAAAAACTAGAGCCAAAATTAGAATTTGACTGTAATATTCATGCTGAGCACATACAGATTGATAGGAAATGACTAATTTATTTCAGTAACATGGCTTTTGTAAAAATTTGTTGACCAGTGAATTCTGCAAATTGGCTATAGTGGAGAGTCCTCGGTCTCTCTATTTTGCATCAGCCTGGGCCATTTTCTGATCTGGAGAATCCACATCCAAGATGGCCTCATTCACATGTTTGGCAGGTTGGTACTCTGTTCATACGAGCACAGCTGGGGCCATTTGTAAATGCCTTCAATTTCCCTCCATTGACCTACGCAAGTGGTTGGTACAGCACAGCAGTCTTAGAATAACTGAGTTTTTCTTTTTTTTTTATTTTAAAGATTTGTTTATTAATGCATACAAGAACTGGGGTGTAGGCCAGAAGTATGGGATAGTGAGAGGACTCACCAGAGACAGAGTGGGGATCAGAACAGGCAGATCTACTGAAGTGCACTGCTGAGGGGAGCAGTGGGTAGGCGAGGCAGGAGAGGTTTGCTGCACCATATGGAAAACTCTCTGGTTGGGGATTGAACTCCTGCTGCAGGAACTGCGGATAGCTTCATAGTGCTGCAACTTAACCCATTGGGCCACCAGGGAGGCCCCAGAGTAACTGATTTTTTCCATAGTGCTTCCCCCAAAGGGCAAAAGTGAGTACTAAGTAGGCAAGGAATGCGATTTTATTCTAGTTATTGCAATAGGGAGAGTACCCAAATTTAAAGATCAGAATGTGGTTTTGCATTATAATTTCACAGGGAAGAGTAGAGAAGTTACATTTGAGATGATTACAGTTGGGATTGTTTTGTGATGGGGGGTAGTCTTCTCAGGCAGGAGATGTTGATCTCTGTAACTAGCTCATTTCAAGGGTACAAACAGTTGTAATCTCAATTAATCATTCATGAGGTAAAGAATGGGAAGTTGAAAGGTTTATGTCTGACTTTGTCAACAGGTTTAGGCAAAATGGAAATCGTCTGTGTCTGGCTTGTCATCAGTTAGTTATGTGAGAGAAGCTAAATGGTGAGTCTCATTTAAATGATATGGGGGAGCCATTGGTCAGAACAGAAACGTGTGTGTGTGTGTGTGTGTGTTTGTGTGTGTGGTTCGTAATTGTCTGTTTCCAGGATTACAGAATTTGGTGAAGTGTAATGTCTGTGTGAAGCCTTTTTAAGGTCTTAGCCTGGAACAGCCACAATCATTTTTACTACAGTCTACCATTTAAAGGTGACAGGTGTAGCCCAGATGAGAGGGGAGAGACTCACACCAGGGTGTGAACCCTGGGGGGTATAGTTCACTGTGGGTTAGCAAAATAACAGTCTCCCACAGAGTGTGAACCTTGGGCTGGATGCACGGAAGGTTGTGCTACCAGTGTACTCTGAGGTGGTACCTGGAACTGTTGTGTGGGACCACTCTGTGAGGGAATACATTGGTGAGTGTGGAAAAAATTCCCATCAATGTTACAGACCTCTAAGGGTGGAGTCTTGACAGCTGTAATTTTCCTAGATTCTCAGAAGCCCTCGTTAATACTGTTTCTTGATTAATATTTATCCCAACATTTTTTTGGATTTTGTTGCTAGCGCTGTTTCTTGAACATTTTCTCAATAGTCACTAGTTTAAAAGTGGTTGTGACTGGTCGAGCAAGAACTGCCAGTTAGTGTTTACATTTTAATTATTTGCTCTGAGTGAATCTGGCCAGGGTCACTAACTTAGCCAGTTCAGCTTTTGCACAAAGGAAGGGCAAACGTACAGAGAGGGAGTCATCGCCGTGACGGGGAGCGTTTGACTGTCCATAAACAAAGTCTCATACAGGGACTCTCTTCTGGAAGCTAGCAAGCTTTTGAAAACTGACCTTTTCCTGCCTTGATTTTCTTTTTCTGCATTCAACGGTATCAATTTCCTTTGGAGTTCTTTGTGAAGATAGGCTAATAGAGGCCATAAATTTTATTTTACTAGGTGAAAGGTTTACCACCTAATTAGTATTGTCATTCATAGGCTTTCATATTGGGGAAACTCACACTGGCATCCACGTGCTTGGGTTAAGAAATCTTAGAAATCTTAAATCATGATTAAATAAAGGTCGAAGGCAACAAGTCACAGGGTTGCCCACGTTCTGACAGTTATGAGCCTTTAGGGAGATTACACAATGCTGAAGGCACATACTTTCCTAGGTTATGAGAAGTAAGATAAAATCTGAGCCTAGTATTGTATGTATTAAAAAAGCATATTTGTCTAAGATTTCTACTAAAGTAGACCTAATGTGAATGATTCTCCCAGGATAGAGTGGGGTATGTTTCAGAGGAAGTGACAGATCAACTGGGTCTTGAAGCATGAATAGGAGTCTACTGAGTTATATAAAAAAAAAATGTCTAAAGAAAGGCAATTTACATGCAACAAGGAAATGTAAATTCTTAGGTCGGAGGGCAAGCCTCTTAGCGGGTTCTGGGGCTGACTTCTCCCTTTTGGTTCCTTCCTGACCAGGCGGCGGTGAGTGCGAACAGGTAGGTTCCATCGGCTGCTTTCCAGCCTCCAGAGGCGCGCTTTAGACAGGAGGGCGAACTGACCAGAGGTCGCGCATGCGCTCCTGAAGCCAGTCGGGCTCGGCCAGCGGCTCGCTCTCTACCTCTTTTCGTGAGGCCCCCAGCAGACCTAGCCTGGAGTGCTAGCGCTTAGTGCGCCCGCGCAGTCGCCAGGCCTGGGCGAGCGCCTGCGCAGGAGCATCCCCGCGCGCGGGCCTTGGGGTTATTAGAGGTGGAGCGCGGGGAGGGATCGAAGCAGGAGGCGGCCGCCGTTACGGCGCGAGCGTGGTCACGTGGTCGCTGGTCACCGCCGCCCCCTCCCGCCCTGTTCTCTTTCTGGTCGGGCTGGGCCCGAGCGGTTCCACGAGCGCCCGGCAGAGACTGAGGGAGAGAGAGAGAAAAAAAGGAGGGGAGGAGGAATCAGGGCATAGGAGCTGGGGAGCCCTTCTGCGCCACAGGTAAAACAAAATAATGATGACGCTAATCAGAAAAGAGCTCGGGCCCCCTGAGCAGCTCTGCCTTCCTCCAGTGCAGCCCCCACATGCAGTCGCTCCCGCCCCGGCCTCCCTCTCCGCCGCTCGGGACCAGTCCCGCCTGCCCCTGCGCTGCCACTGCAGCTGCCCCCGCCTCACTGGGAGGCCTGGGGGTGCTGCTGCCACCGCCCGCGCTGCGGACTGGTAGTCGCACCGCCCCACCCTTCGTGCGCCTCTAGATCATCGGCGTGGGGGTGGGGTGGCGGAGGGGTGGCTCCCCAGCCCCCGGCGGACAGGGCCAGGGGCTGCTCCCCAACCGGCCTGCCTCCCCTCCCTTCGGAGGTGGGGGTCCAGGCTGCAGGACCAACTGCAGCGAGAGGGCAGAGCCTGGTAGCTGAGCTCGGCTCTACTTCCTACTTGGTAAATTTTCTGTTAATTTCGGCCCCCGGCCGCAGGCTTCCTTCACAGGCCGGAAGCAAAACGGGACTGAAATCCCCAAACCATTGAAAAGGCAGCCTTTTCGAAGAGTGAAGCCTTTTTACGTTTAAGGAAAGGAACGTAACCTTGTTTCAGTACCACTTGAGTTTATTCACCTGTAAGAACGTGCACGTTGAGGTCTTTCTGGAAAAGAGAAAAACTTTGCAGAGGTTTAAAGTTGACTCTTCCCCCTCCCACACCCATTTCCGGGATAAACTAACACAAACCTTCAAGAACAGTTTTCAGCTCTACCAGTAATCTAAAGTTTGTTCAATATTAGCTATTGAGTAGTTTTATTACCAGAACTATGATCTATGTCTAAAGTTTACACCCTTTAGATTTTTTTTTTTCCTCAGTGCCTTTTGGGAAAGAGTTTTCATTTGTTAGCACCAAATCGGAATTCTTGTAGTTTTTAACTTGCAGGTCGCACACCTTGCCTTTGGGTTGGGTCGCTCTAAAGTTTCTAGACCCAGTCATTCTTTGGTACCCTCCTTGCAACCAAAATACCGGTCCAGTAAAACTGTTACTATTGTGCTACTGCACAAAATGCTGACATAAAGCAGGAAACATTAATGTAGGCATTGTTTAAAATAAGACTGAGCACTCTTTTGATGTTTTGGTTATTTCTCTTAAAGAGCTTTTCTGATTCCATGTCTTGGTAATTTTCATGCCTATCTCTGAATGCAAGTGTAAACTTGAACATTTTTAATATTTACAAACACCACCTGCAGTAAAGTCAAGTAGACAGTTTCTCAGACTTTATTGTGTGTAGGAATCCTTGAGGGCTTTTGTTTAGAAATGCAAGTTCTGTGATGCAGCTTGATTAAAACTGCATTTCTTGTTAGCTCAGCGCTGCTGGACAAGGAACCATCCTTGAGAAGTATGGAATTACACATCAATGAACAAGTGCGTTTTCATTCAACTTGGGTGTAGAGCTGTCTTTGGGGGAGGGGTATGTACCTCTTGAGTAAACTTGCCTACCAGGAGATACCTTGTACAGTGTGAGTGGGCCAAGTTGGGATACTAGGGAAGTTGGTAGACAAACCGTGGGGCTGCTCGGGCTGTGAAGAGTGTAAGTACTAGGAGTGTGTACTGTGGGGAGGCAACATCGCCTGACCTGTGATTTTTCTGTAGATGCTTGGTGGTCTTGTAGCTGAAAAAGTTGCTCAGCCTGTGATAGTTGGATTTTTTAACATCTAGGTTATCAGTCATTTGTCTCTGAAGGCACTGTTGAGATGAAAATTTCTCTATTGGTGTAAGTATTGAGTGTATGCTCTTTCATTCAAATAAATGCAGCCTCCATTAAGTAGTGCATTTCTAAACCTTGGAAGAAACTTGTGAACAGTTAAGGGTTTCCATGACTAGATGCAGATTTTTTTTTTTACTAATGTAACTCCTGAAAAAGTTAAATTGAGAAGTTTAAAAGTGTCACACAGAACCTAATATGCTTTATGTACAAAAAAATGACTGTATTTCACTTACAAAACAAAATTACAGAAGTATAGTATCAGCTGCTTTTAATACTGTAAGTTTTATAGTTTTCGTTATAGTACTTACTTTGCCATTGTTTCTTAATGTTATTAAATAATATTATGGTAGTACTTTTGAAGCAGTTACTAAGTGCCAGTCACTGTTCTAAGTACTTACCTTCTTAAGTTTAACTTATTATCACTACAACTCTTAAGGAAACTGAAGCAAAGAGAGGATAGAAGTCACACACTTGCTCAGATTTATCCTGCTAACACAGAGTGGACTCAGAGTCCTTACTTTTAACAATCTTCTGTGTTGCCTTTATAGAAGAAAATAAATGTTACTCTTTTAATTCCATTTTCCCAAATACTGTGAGAAGTATGAACTTTATTTTCATTTTAAAATTCAAATTTGTCATCCTTTTAAAAAACTCCTTTTATCCTCATTTAAAATGAGGAACTACCTCATTGCTTGTAATTTTTCTTGAATAAGATATTGAAATTTGCAAAGCTTTATTTTGTTTGCTTGTTTGTAGGACCAAATTCTTAGTTTGTGTCACTGTTAAACGTGAAAGAAATATTTGCTTCTGTTTAACCCTGAAAGTATTCAGTTATTTACTTCCTGGCTGTGCTACCCCTTCATCTCCATGTGTACATGGTAAATTTATTCTATATTTGTTATACTAATATTTAGTATTAGATTACTGGCTTTTGAACAATAAGGACAATTAAAAAAAAAACCCTAAGTACTGGTTATTTTATCATAACACTAAAAAAATGATAAGCTCGGAATAAAGGATTATATTTTAAGTTGAAAAATTTGTCTCATTAAAATTAACATATTGTCTATCACTCATACCCTTTTTATCTTGTCCCATGAAAACCTTGTCCTATATTAGCACAAGTCTGAGAAATAGTGCTTGTACAACTTGTCTAAGAAATTTCTCTCTACATGGACGGATAACTAGAATGGCAGTAATATAGGACAGGTAACTAGAATGACAGTAATATACCTTGCTTGTACAAAAACTTGAGAAATGGGAAGTTGTGGTTGGGGACAAGTGGGGAAAGTTGTGGGAGGGTAAGTAAAGAGGGGGAAGGTCTGAGTGAAATTCTGGTAGCGTTCTTTTTTTTTTAAGTTTTGTTTTTTAGTTATTTATGCATACAAGAACTGGGGTGTAGATCAGATACGCGGGGGATGAGAGGAATCACCAGGGACAGATCAGGGAGCAGAACAGGTGGATCTACTGAAATATACTGCTGAGGGGAGCAGCAGGGAAGACAGGAGAGGTCTGCCACGCCGTGTGTGTCAGCTCCCTGGCTGGGGATTGAACTCATGGCACAGTGGCTGGTGATAGCTTGATAGTGCTGAGATTTTAACCCCTGTGCCACCACGGAGGCCCTCATTAATTCTTTATTAACAGGGATAAATGAGTTTGGGGAAGAAAGCCAGTAAGTCCCTGTTGTAAATATTTTTTCAAAACTCAAACTCTGTTATTGTGATGTCTAGTATAATGACATGCTAGTCAGTTACTTAGCCTCACTTTTCTCATTTAAAAATAATAGCAACATAGATGTAGTATACATAATACTTAGTGTCTGGCACATCATGTAAATGTTAACTTATTAACTATTACAGTGTAGGATCCTGCAGTGTTGGGATCATATTCACATAATCAAGAGTAACTATTTCAATGTACTTCATGGAAATTGTACATTTGTTTGATACAATAGTATGAGCCAGGGAAACAAAGTTCGTATTTTTTCTTTTTTTAAAGATTTATTTATTTATGCATACAAGCTGGGGTACAGGCCAGAGGCATGGGGTGGCGAGAGGGTTCACCAGAGCAGAATAGGCAGATCGAAGGAAATACACTGCTGAGGGGAGCAGCGGGCGAGGCAGGAGAGGTGTGCTGTGCCATGTGGGAATCTCCCTGGCTGGGGATCGAACTCAAGCTGCAGTGGCTGCGGATAGCTTCAAGGGCTGAGGCTTAACCCATTGAGCCACCAGGGAGGCCCGCTATACTTATATTTTTAACTGAAAGCGGATTTGTGCTATTTCATTAAACTTGTTTTTCATTTAGTATTTTATATTACTAATGTTTTTACTTTTAGTGGTTCTGTATTGTCTCACTGTCTGAATATACTATGAGTTGTCCTCTATTTGTGGGTACCCGGACGCCTTTCAATCTTTGTGACCTGCAGTGCTACACTGGACATTATTATACCTGATATCCTTTTGTGCCTATGTATTATGAATTGGGAAAAATGGTGAGTGGCATATTGGATCAAAAGATATGCCCATATTTAATAGTTTTGATAACAGATGTCCAAATTGTTCACCAGAAAGTTTGTACCAGTTTACCCATTACTGTGAAGTTGTTTGAGAGGGCCTCTACTTGCTGTTACAGTTTCCTCACTGTCTGAAAGTGAACATTCTTATTTGGTATGATTTGGTAGGTTATTTTTTGGGCCTGTGTATGCTCAAAAAATTTCCATATAAATATGACATGTATTTTGATATGTTGTCACTGTGAAGGGATCTACTCACCACTCAGAAGGATTTTAAAATACCTGGAAAACCATTCCACCAACTGATATTTTTTATGAATTGAATATTTGCCACCCCTCCTCCCCCACTCATCTGTTTGAAATCCTGCCACCCTTGTGATGGTGGGATTAGGAGGTGAGGCTTTGGGCTGGTAATTAGGATTAGATGAGGTCATGAGAGTGGAACCCTAATGAATGGGATTAATGCCCTTACAAGAGTCATGAGCGAGTTTGCCCCCTCTCCTGGGCACATGAAGATACAGTGAGACACTACCAGTCTGCAGTCTGGAAGAGGACCTCAACCAGAACTCAACCATGCTGGCGTACTGAGCCCAGGCTCCCGCCTCAGAGCTTCAGTGTTGTCCTTGACTGTCAGTTGTGAGGCCCATCCTGTCTACAGCAGTTTATTAGAGCAGCCGGAACTGACTCATTAAGAATCCTAGCTCAGTGTTGTGATTCTACTTTTCTGTCAAAAGAGTTCTGATCATATACACAGCATTCTGGTACTTTAAGTGTTTGCAGCTTTATAATTGTGGTGCCTAGCTCCACCTCCTAAGCAATTATGCTGAGGTTTTGCATTTTTATCTTCTTAGAGCGTGATGATTTTTTTCTGTGTGGTTTGGCAGAAATTAAAAAGAGAAGACCAATGCAGTGATCAGAGTCTGTAGACATTTTATTTGTTTGCGGTATCAAGTATCATGATTTTCTTTTTCTAGTCAGGTGGTGTAATTTTCTTTTCCTTATGGTGAATTTCTTTTCAAGCTTCGACCCTGCTGTGGTCTACTTAAAAGTTCCCCAAGCCAAATTCTGTAACTGTCAAAGGTGGGTGTACTGGAAGCCATTGGGAAGTGATAAATAGACCAGGAGATGGTGAAGACTGAACAGAATTTGGAGGAGAAAATGGCTGACATCCAAGGCACTTCACTTGTTATTCCCCTGCCTTTCTGGACTCCTTTGATGCTGCCCTTTTAAAAATCTTCTGGCTAAGCCTGTGTACTCTCTAGATATACCTTGGTTTCTTTCAGCAAATAGCTCCTGTACTTTCTCTTTACTTTAATCAGCAGTTTAAATGCTTTCCCCCCAATCTGGGAAGTAGTCAGATTAGTCCCCCTAATCTGCCCACTTGCAAGATATCTCACACACGTGACTGACAGTTGACGTGCCTGCTGTCTGGTTGCTCAATGAGGGCTGTTGATCAGAATGTCTGCATGAGGCCTTTCCATGTAGCCTGGGCTTGACTGGTGGTTCTGAGAGAGAATGTCCCAAGAACAAGTATTCTGAGAGGGTAGGGAGTGCAAACAGCCAGTCTTCTTAAAGTTAGGCTTAGAACTGATGACCATTTGTTCTGCTATATTCCATTGGTGAAACAGAGTTAGCCCAGATTCTACAGGAAGAGAATTAAATTCCATCTGCAGATGGAGAAAGTGACAAAGAATTTGTGACCATGTTTAATCTCCTACACAGCCTTACAAATCAAATAAAGAATGATTGTTGGATGAGTTAATTCCTGTCTATACTTTCAGCCTCCCAAGAATCATACAAAATATTATTAACTTTTTAAAAAGTATCAGATAAAGTGGAATTTTAAAAAAATAACTTCTTCCCCACTCTTAGATAGTAACTGTATTTCTTTTTTCATAATTTGAAATTATCTTCAATTAGATTATTGGGACATATTTTGGATCTCTGTTCTCAAATTAATGCAACTTACAAGGATCTATATAGTTCTTTTTCTGTTATTATTCATATAGTTTCTCAATCTTTAAGTTATAATTGGTCATATAACTTATAATTTTAATTTATCTTTGTGTATCTTTTGTTCTCCTGCTTGTTTAAAAAAATTGAGGTAACATTGGTTTTACAGCATTGTGATGTTTTAGGAATACAGGTTCACACCTTTTCAATGTATGTTATCACACACTCACCACCAAAGAACAAATAACCCTCCACCACAGTCTATTGTAATTAAGTTAGCCTTGTGTTCCACTTAAAATTTTTTTTCAGAGATCCTCATGCGCTGATATTGTTATTCTAATTGTATTTTTAGAAATGGGATTATTGTATTAAAGGGTATGTATAATTTAGATTTTGATACTTATTGCCCAACTGCCTTAAAGATACCTACATCCCAACTTTTAGTGCAGGGTTTCAATTACAATGGCAAATAACTTTGCTATCAGAAGGCAGTGTATGTCATTGCCTTTGACCAATCTATCAACAAAAATTGATAATTGCGTTTTCTTGTCCTTTTTAAATTATTTAATGTCTACGTTGTCCACATTGTCCACACTTTGGGGGAGGTGTTCTTTTTTTTTTTTTTTAAAGATTTATTTATTTATGCATGCAAGCTGGGGTGTAGGCTAGAGGTGTGGGGTGGTGAGAGGATTCACCAGAGCCACATTGGGGAGCAGAACAGGCAGATTGACTGAAGTACCCTGCTGAGGGGAGCAGTGGGCAAGGCAGTAGAAGTCTGCTGCGTGATGTGGGAAGCTCCCTGGTATTGAACTGTGCTGCGGTAGCTCTGGATAACTTCATAGTGCTGTGCTTAACCCACTGTGCCACCAGGGAGGGAGGCCCAGGTGTTTTTTTTTTCTGATTTTCAAGAACTCTGTATATTAAAATTTTTGACCTGTTAAATATATTGCAAATATTTCTAATTTTGCCTATTCAATAAAAAAATTCTGTGGAAGAATTAATTTATCATGCAGTTTTACCTGTTAGTCTTTTTCTTTAGGATTTTGTTTCCTGGCAGAAATAACATTGAAATTTTTTTTTAATATATATTTTTATTGTTATTTATGTCTTTTACATTTTGTATTCCCCTTGGGTAACCCACCACCAATTCACCCGTGATCCCTCTCCGTGGTCCCTTGTGATCCTTTCTACTCCATTTTGTGCCCTTACCCTCCCCCCCACCCTCCGCCCTCTCCCCCACTGAGTGTCTCTCTTCTATTTGGTTTCCTTATAGTCCTGTTATAAGTGAAACCATTCGATATTTTTCTCTTTCTTTCTGGCTTATTTCACTGAGTATGATCCCCTCTAATTCCATCCATGTCGCTGCAAATTGCATGTGTTTATCTTTTTTGAATGCTGAATAGTATTCCATTGTATATATGTACCACATCTTCTTGATCAATCATCTATTTTTGGACATCTGGGTTGCTTCCATACCTTTCCTATTCGGAACAGTGCCGCAATGAACATACGGGTGCATGTATCCTTTTGGATTAGTGTTTTTGTGTCCTTTGGGTAGATTCCCAAAAGTGGTATTGCTGGGTTGTATGGAAGCTCCATGTTTAGCAGTTTGAGGAATGGCCATACAGCTTTCCATAGTGGTTGGATCAGCTTGCATTCCCACCAGCAGTGTAGAAGAGTTCCTTTTTCTCCACATCCTTTCCAGCATTTGTTGTGCCTGTATTTTTAATGTGTGCCATCCTCACAGTTGTGAGGTGGTTTCTCATAGTGGTTTTGATTTGCATTTCCTTGATTATAAGTGATGTTGAGCATTTTTTCATGTATCTGTTGGCCATTTGCTTTTCTTTGGAGAAGTGCCTTTTTAGCTCTTCTGCCCATGTTTTGACTGGGTTATTGGCTTTGTTTTTGTTAAGTTGTGTGTGTACCTTGTAAATTTTTGTTATCAGTCCTTTATCAGATGTATTGTGTGCAAAGAACTTTTCCCAGTTGGTAGGGTGTCTGTTAGTTTTGGTTAATGTCTCTTTTGCAGTACAGAAGCTTTTTATTTTGTTGTAATCCCATCTGTTTATCTTGTCCTTCACTTCCTTTGCTTTGGGGGATGTGTCTTTAAAGATTTTGCTGAGATTTATGTCATGTAGAGTTTTGCCTATATTTTCTTCTATAAATGTTATGGTTTCGGGTCTTACGTCCAGGTCTTTTATCCATTTTGAGTTGGCTTTTGTGCAGGGTGTGAGGTAGTAGTCTAGCTTCATTTTTTTGCATGTGGCTATCCAGTTTTCTCAGCACCATTTATTGACTAGACTGTCCTTGTTCGAATGCATTTTCTTTGCTCCTTTGTCAAAGATTAGTTGTTCATAGATATGCGGCTTTAATTCTGGGTATTCTATTCGGTTCCATTGGTCTTGGTGTCTGTTTTTGTTCCAGTACCATGCTGTTTTAATTATGATGACTTTGTAGTAGAGTTTGAAATCATGGAGTGAAATTCCTCTGTTTTCTTTCTTTTTAGTTAGGAGGGCTTTAGCTATGCGAGGTTTTTTGTGGTTCCATATGAATTTCATCAGTAGTCGATCTATTTCTTTGAAGAATGTCATTGAGATTTTTATTGGAATAGTGTTGAATCTGTAAATTGCTTTTGGTAGGATTGCCATTTTAATAATATTAATTCTTCCAATCCATGAGCAAGGGATGCCTTTCCATCTTCTTGTGTCTTCTATTTCTTTCAACATTGTTTTATAGTTTTCTTTGTGTAAGTCCTTTATGTCTTTTGTTAGATTTATTCCCAGATATTTGATTTTTTTGGTTTCGATTTTGAAGGGGATGGATGTCTTAATTTCTTTTTCTTCAGATTGGGTGTTTGCATGGAGGAATGCTACTGACTGTTGTGCGTTGATTTTGTATCCTGCTACTTTACTGAACTGGTCTATAATTTTGAGTAGTTTTTCTATGTAATATTTAGGGTTTTGTATATATATTATCATATCGTTTGCAAATAGAGACAGTTCAATTTCTTCTTTTCCTATTTGGATCCCTTGAATGTCTTACTCTTGTCTATTTGCGCTGACTAGGACTTCCAGTATTATATTGAAAAGTAATGGTGAGAGTGGACCTCCTTGCCTTGTTCCTGATCTTAGGGGAAAGGCCTTCAGCTTCTCACCGTTGAGAATAATATTGGCTGTGGGTTTGTCGTATATGGCTTTTATTATGTTGAGGTATGTTCCTTCTATCCCAGGGATATCAAGGGCTTTTATCATAAATCGGTGTTGCACGTTGTTAAATGCTTTCTCAGCATCTATTGATATGATCATATGGTCTTTATTTTTCTTTTTGTTGATGTGTTGGATTACATTGATTGATTTTCAGATGTTGAACCATCCTGTGTCCCTGGAATAAATCCCACTTGGTTGTGGTGTGTTATCTTTTGGATGCATTGTTGGATCCTATTGGCCAAAATTTTGTTAAATATTTTTGCATCAGTATTCATTACGGATATTGGGCTGCAGTTTTCTTTTTTTGTATTGTCTTTGTCTGGTTTTGGTATTTAGAGTAATATTTGCTTCATAGAATGTGTTTGGTAGTACTCCTTCGTTCTCGATTTTTTGAAAGAGTTTGTGTAATATAGGGACTATTTCGTCTTTGAATGTTTGGTAGAATTCATTTGTGAAACCATCTGGTCCTGGGCTTTTGTTTTTGGGGAGGTTTTTAATTACTGTTTCAATTTCACTGCTTGTGATGGGTCTGTGTAGGTGTTCTATATCTTCCTTGTCTAGTTTTGGGTGATTGTATAGTTTTAGGAATTTGTCCATATCCTCTGGGTTGTTGTACTTGTTTCCATATAGCTGTTTATAGTAATCTCTGATTATTTTTTTGATCTTTGCTGGGTCCATTGTGATTTCTCCTTGTTCTTTTATGACACTATTTATTTGTGTTTTCTCTCATTTTTTCTTTGTAAGCCTGGCTAGTGGTTTTTGTATTTTGTTTATTTTTTCAAAGAACCAGCTTTTGGTGTCGTTGATCTTCTGGATTTTTTTATTTCTATTTCATTTATTTCTGCTTTGATTTTTATGATATCCTTTCTTAAACTTGCTTTTGGGGTTTTTTGTTGTTCATTTGCTAGTTCTTTGAGATGTGGGGTTAAATTGTTTCTTTGAGTTGTTTCTTGTTTCTTGATGTGAGCTTTTAATGTTATATATTTTCCTCTTATTACTGCTTTTGCTGTGTCCCAGATGTTCTGGAAAGTTGTGTCCTCGTTGTCATTCAGTTCTAGATATTTTTTAATTTCTTCTTTGATCTCTTCGTTGATCCGTTGTTTTTCCAGTAATATGGGTTTCAGTCTCCATGAGATAAGAAGGTTTCTTTTTTCCTTTTTATGATTTATTTCCAGTTTGACTCCTTTATGATCGGAGAAGAAGGCTGGTACGATTTTGATCTTAGTGTATCTGTTGAGGTTTGTTTTGTGGCCTAATATGTTATCTATCCTGGAGTGTGTTCCGTGTGCACTTGAGAAAAATGTGTATTCAATTTTTCGGGGGTGAAGTGATCGATAGATATCTGTTAATCCCATATGGTCTAGGTCCTTATTTAGAGCTTTAATGTCCTTGGTTACTTTTTGTCTTCTTGATCTGTCCAATAGAGAAAGTGGGGTGTTGAAGTCTCCTACTATGTGTGTATTTTCTTTACTGTCTGTTTTCAGGGATGATAATAATTGTCTGATATATTTTGGTGCTCTTTCATTTGGGGAGTATATGTTGATGAGTGTTATATGCTCCTGTTTTATTGTCTCCTTTATCATGATGTAGTGACCAGCTTTATCTTTTTTTTACCTTCTTAAGTTTGAAGTCTATTTTATCTGATATAACTATAGCTGTTCCTGCCTTCTTTCTTGGTCCATTTGCTTGTAGGATTGCTTTCCATACTTTAAGTATTAATCTCTGTTTAACTTTCAAAATTAAATATGTTTCTTGTGGACAGCAGAAGGTTGGGTTCTGATTTTTGATCCATCCTGCTATGATGTGTCTTTTAATTGGTATGTTTAATCCATTTACGTTTAGAATTAATATTGATATACTGTCATCCATATTTGTCTTTTTGGTTACCTTTTTGTGATTCTAATCCTTACCTTCTTCCATATTTCCTGGTCTTTCCTCTGTTGGTTTTGTCTTCATGGTTTTTTGTAGTGTGTTTTGGAGTGCGTTTTGGTAGTGATGAATTTCTGTAGTTTCTGTTTGTCAGAGAAAGTCCATTTTCTTTCTTCATAGAGGAAGGAGAGTTTTGCAGGGTAGAGTATTCTTGGTTGACCTTTGTTGGCATGTAGTATATTACATGTTTCTCTCCATTCTCTTCTTGCCTGTAGTGTTTCTTTGGAGAAATCTGATGTCAGCTTGATTGGCTTTCTTTTGTAGGTTGTTTGTTTCTTTGTCCTTGTCATTTTCAGTATATTTTCCTTGTCTTGAATTCTCGATAGCTTTACTATCATATCTTGCTGTTTTTTTTCTTTCATTGTAATAATTTGGACATCTTCTGGCCTCCTGTATGTCAATTTTTGTTTCGTTTTTCATGTTTGGAAAGTTCTCTTCAATTATTTCCTTGAGAAGTTTCTCTGTTCCTTTGTCTGTCTCCTCTCCTGCAATTCTTATGATTTTGATGTTTCCTTTTTTCATGGTGTCAGATAGTTCTCGAAGCTTTTCCTCATTCTTTTTCCTTCGGTTTTCTTTTTCCTTTTCTGTCTTGATTCTTTCAATATCTTTATCTTCCAGAGTGCTTATTCTTCCCTCCATGTGTTTTAATCTACTTTTATGGCTCTCTACTAATGTTTGTAAATCCTCCATTTCCTCGTTTTCTTCCTTATGGATTCATTCTCGTTTTTCAGTTCTTCATTTATATTCCTCAGTTCTTTGTTCTTTTCGTTTAATTCTATTATTTTTTTTATTTTGGCTATTCTGAATTCTTTATCTGTTAGGCAGATGTAATCTTCTATGTCCATATTATTTTGTTCTGAAGAGGGATTTTCTTTCTGTGGTGTATTGTTTTGAGGGTCAAGAAATAACATTGAAATTGAATCTCCCTTATTTGTTGTCCTTTTACTACCCTGATATATCTTTAGTAGTTTCAAATATAGAATTTTTGTACATTATACACACATTGCTGGTAGGGAAAAAATTTCATAGACCAGTAAATTCCACAGCATTATACAGATTTGTTTGGGAAATTAATTTCAGATTCTTTTCCATTTCTTAAGCATCTTTTAATAAAATGGAATTGATCTGTTTTGGTGCTTGGGAAAACTCTGTCCTAGACAATGAATCAGACGGAATAAAGACATTGTTCCTTGCTGTCAGCTGTTATACTGTCTCACAAAATGAAACTTTCATTGATTAAAATATAAAAATATGAAGTATTTTGAAGTTGAAAATAGAATAATGTGAGATTATGGGTACAAAGAAATTTCCCTGAAAACAATTAGAAATTACTAGATCAAAATCTACATGAAAGCAGGAATACATAGACATAAGCAGGATATTAAAACATTTTCTTTTAAATTTATTTATTTTTAATTGAGGTAAAATTTCGATACCCCCATCAGATAATACCACCCTAGTGCAAACACCATCAAATTACCCTTAGTCCACACTGAAGTCCATTTAGCTTCCTTCCCTCCTTGTTCTTACCCCTTCCCTGCCTGTTCCCTCTCTGCATTATTCAGTTTTATCATCATCTGTCAAGGAAAACTGCTTTTCTTTGAGGACTCACCATATTTTTTACTTTTACATTGGTTTTGAAGTGCTTCACAAAGGCACAGGATATAGAAATTAAAGTCCAGATAGGTCTTAGGAAGGAAGTTTAAGAGAAAATTCCTTTCTTTTAAAACTGGGACTCCACAGACTCCCATAGAGTATAGGTAAATCAAGATTGAAATCCTTCTTATGCTCTTGCTCCCAGGAAACCTTAAGAGAAGTTACCTTGTACTTGAAAAAGTACCTGTTTCTAAGAAGTGAATAACTGAAGCCCTTCTCTTCTTGATGTGCAACTTAAATTCAGTATCACCTGGGTGGTCTAAAATAAGGTGTGAATTTTAAGGTAGTCCTAGGTGCCTGGCAGGAGCCAATGAAAGGCCTCTTAGGTATAATACATTTTAATCTCAGGTCCTCAGGAGTTCCCACAAATAATTAGCTTGTAATAAAGCATAACCAAGCATGTGGAAGCAAGACATCATGAGTAAGAAACAGTAGAAACAGCTGACAGAAGTAGATCCTCAAAATAATCCAATTGTAGAATTAACGCACATTAAAAAAACAACTGTTTACTCTGTTTACAAAACAGGAAATATTTGCAGGACACAGGAAATTTAGTAGATATGAAAAAGATCTGAGCAGAACAACCTGAAATAAAAAAAATGTCAATTATTCAACAAATAACTGTATACTGTTTACACATTCTTATGGCAGATAAGGGCAGCATGAAATCAGTGACTGTTTAGAAAGTTAATAAGATTTTCAGCCATAACATATGCACATTGTGTGTTTTTGTGTGTATCTCAGTATGTGTGTGTGTGTGTGTATTTCTCTAGAGGTTGAGTTAATAATGAAAGTTAATTTATGGTAAACCTGAATTTATAGGAATTCAGTCCAAAAAATAGAAAGTATGGACTTAAAACTTTAGTTTTCAGAATTTAAGTAAAATTATTCTTCTTCAATAACAAAGAACTATCTGGAGGACTCTTAATTACTGCCATTTTAATCGAGACTAATTTCTATAAAATATTACATATACTTATATTTCCTTTGCTTTTTGCTTATAGTTGAGATATGAAACAGAATCTTTTATAAAGTAGAATCACTTGTATACCTGGCAAATTATTTTCTAGTTTTTAATTTATGCAGCATCTAGATATTTTCCCTCATTGAGTAGTGATGACAATGTAGAATACATTGGCTGATTGCATTTTTAAAAAACATTTACCTATTTATGCATAGAAAAACTAGGGTGTAGGGCCTCTCTGGTGGCACAGTGGTTCGGCGCTGCACTGTGGAGCTGTTGGTAGCGGCAACACAAGTTTGATGCCAGGCTGAGATTTCCCCTATGGCGCAGCAGACCTCTCCTGCCTCACCCACTGCTCTCCTCAGCAGTATATTTCCGTCTATCTGCCTGTTCTGCTCCCCACTGTGAATCTGGTGAACCTTATCGCTGCCCTACGACTCTGGTCTGTACCCCAGCTTGTATGCAGAAATAAATAAATCTTAAAAAAAAAAAGAAGAACAATTAAGGTGTAGGCCAGAGGTGTGTGGGGTGGTGGATGAGAGGTTTCACCAGAGACAGAATGGGGGCGCAGAACAGGCAGATTGACTGAAATATACTGCTGAGGGGAGCTGCGGGTGAGACAGGAGCGGTCTGCTGCACCATGTGGGTCAGCTCCCTTGCTGGGGATCGAACTCAGGCCATAGAGATGAAAGCGCTGTGACTTAACCCCTAGGCCACCAGGGAGGCCCCCTCTGATTGCATTTTTAAACCATACCAATCAGTAAAATTAATAAATTGTACACTGAAAGTAGTTTTTATTCTTGGAGCATGATGTCATTTTTAGAATGTTGGTTATAGTAAAGTTATATTTGTAGCTTTGAGTTTATTCAGGTTACAGTTACAACTAAAAATAAATCAGTCATGTTTTTGTCTTTTAAGAAATTCTAGGATCTCCAATAAAATACTTTGGAAATGATTTGGGTAAAAATAGTGACACGATTTTATCTAAATATAAACATGCACAAATGCTTCCTATTAAACATCTTAAGTATTTTAATTATTTATCTTAGACTCTCAAGTGATGCAGAAATTGAACAGTAGAAAGCTTTTATGCAGTGAGGTCATGTGATGCTGGTATTGATGCAATGCTGCCTTTGATCTTGGAGGTAATCCCTTTTAATCATAAACCTTAAAGGATGTTAAGATGATACTTCCTAAATTGATATATTTTTCACTAGTAAAAATACATAGGATTAGAAAAGGCACTGTATGAATCTCACGTGGACTTTTTATTTCTTGTTTACATTTGACTTTGTATTTCATATTTTGAGCTTTGATTGTTTATATTCCACAGGCGGGTAGTTTCTTTTTAACAAGTGGTTGTACTATGGGGAAAATTATAGGTTACATTGGAGTAGGACCAGTTTTATCTTTTATCTCTTCCAATCTTTCATATTTTGAAAATGAATGGTATTTCATGATTCCAAACTCTGACTCAAAGTCAGTTCTCATGGGAATAGATAAGTGTGTTCACTAGAGTTTATTCCTTATACCACTTCAGTAGTTTAGCTTTTTTGCAGAGACAAAGACATTTTTAGGTACAGTATCATCACATTCTGCAGCACTATTAAGGAAGCTAATAAGTTAAACAGAGCAATCCAGATGTTTTAGTTCATCTGTCAGTCCACTAAAAATAAAAACACAACTCTAGGTAAATAGGCTCTTCTAGTTTGTAATGATTGCTTATATAAAATAATGATGCCAGCAGGTTTTAGTAGGTTACTTTTGTGGTGTTTTGCTGAGAAAATACTTCATTCTAAATTTTTAGTGGAATACACAGTACTGTAGTTTCTCCTTAATGACTTAGCAATGTGGGTGACTAGTGTAGAATTCTTTGGAAAACATTTACTTGAAACACCGTATTTTTTTATTCTTGAATAATAGTTTTTTTTAAAGATTGATTTATTTATGCATACAAATTGGGGTACAGGAGGCGTGGGGCGGCGAGAGGGTTCACCAGACACAGAGTGGGGAGCAGAACAGGCAGATCGACGTAAATACACTGCTGAGGGGAGCAGCGGATGAGTCAGGAGAGGTCTGCCACGCCATGTGGGAATCTCTGCGGTCGGGCTTCGAACTTGCGTCATTGCTGCTGACAGCTCCACAGTGCAGCGCTTAACCGCTGCGCCACCAGGGAGGCCTGAATAATAATTGTTTTTATAAAATAGTTTACAGAATAAATTATTAAAAAATCATTGTAGTATTGAGAGGACCAGTGAAAAATAATAGTGAGAACAAATCTTCTATAATGGATTGTGTGTTAAAATTTTCAGTATTGGGGATACCAAGAAATTATGGTTAACATAGTTAGCTGTGATAATGACATTTTAATTATGAAAGAAAATGTCTGTAGGTTTTATATTTTCTTAGTATGTGGGGGTAAAATGACAGTTTGGGACAAGTAAATAATAAGAAAATTTGATTAATTTGCTGAGTCTGGGTCATGTGCTTATGAGGTCATTATTTAACTTTAACTTTTGTATATGATTATAAAAGTTATAAACACCTAATTAGAGGTCCTAGGGCTGGGGGAGGGGAAATGGAAGTTAATTATTTAGTTGGTACAGAGTTTGGGATGATGACGAAGTTCTGCAAAAGAGTGGTAATGATGGTGATACACATTGTGATGTATTTAATGCTACTGAATTGTAAAATAAAAAGTGATTGAAATGGTAAATGTTATGTGTATTTTACCATTATAAAACATAAGTACATTAGTAAAAATAGTTCCCAAGAATTATCATACTTTAGGGAAAATCTCTGGGGGCATATAGTACCTTTTCTTCTCCCATTAACTTTTTCCTCCATTAGTATAGAGTGGAAGAGGAAGGAAAAGCGGCATGGAAGCACTTCCTTAATGGGGTTGGGTTCTAGATCAGAGTTCTCCTAATGATATGTTAACGGTTTATAAGGTCATCTTAGTGTGTTGCTTACAGTATTAAAAATATCAGAAAATATCAAAGCCATTTTGCATAGTGAATATGCAAAATCACAGATGTGGCTGTGAACTTTTCTCTCCAGTTATGTAACATATGTTATATAACATACATGGTTTTTTTATATATATGTTATATAACATTGTCTATCTATCTATATACACACACGTACCTACTGAGTTGTGATGTTAAATGTATTCTATTCCTTCAGGTAAGTGGCATTTATAAAAGAGGAGTCATGTGGTGGACATTGGTGAGCACGAAGTAACTAGAAATCCAAAGTGAAATTTGCACAGAGGTGTTAGTATAATAACTCAGATTTCACCTCATTTCCAGGCATTAATCTGATAACTTGGAGGAATAATTAACCAGGAAAATCTGACAGGTCTATGCTAGCTGTGTATGGTGACAAGACATGCATAGTACAAAGCGAAGGGATTTGGAGGGTTGGTGGCTTGGAGATGCTGATCTGACTTTAGCGCTTTCATATCCCTGAGAAATGTTTATTGATTTATTGGTAATTATGAACTTTTTGAAGAATGTTCTTTTTGTAAGTTTCTTTGCAGTAGATGCTAAGTAAAACTATATTCATAGAAGTATTTTTCATGTTAAAATGTGTGAAAATTTGATAATACTAATTCCAGTTAAAATATTAGCTAGAGATTGTCATGCTGTTTTAGCCTTTCTTTAAAAAGTTATTGTCTGGTTCATTTTTTAGCTTGAAATCACCCACAGGGCATGTTGTTTCAGAGACAGCAAGGGAGAATAGTAATAGCACCAGACAAGACTGAACTCAAATTTTCCCTCTACTCCATAGTGGTTAAGTAGCTTGGAAAAAATATGCAACCTTTTTGAGTTTCTATTTCCTTACTATGAAATTGCTTTATAGGATTTTAACTGTGGGGTGATTATTAAGAATGCCTGGGTGCATAGTTGCTGAGGAAATGCTTGTTCTTGTAACCATCAGGCCCTTCTTTATGGCCCTCATTCTTCCAGAGTCTGTAATCTCAAATTGATCTTTTGCTTTAATTGAGGATCAATGTCTAACATATTTCTGTGGAGACTAAGAACAAACAAATTCAGAGGTTAAGAAATATTTATAAAATAAAAAAAAAGTATATGTTCTCTCTGCTCTAGAGGTATTTTATTTCCTGAATGTTTTGTGATGGTGAGTAAATTCTGGATTATTTCATTAGCCTAGCTCTATTTAAAGAGATTTATATAATGATTTCACGCAAAGGGGACTAGAAAATTGTTATCGTAATCAGTTAATGCTGAATTGTGTACAAATTGTCATTTTTTTCTTATGTTTACAGCCATTTTTCAACTGTAATATTTTATGATCTTTAAAAAATTTGTGAAATAAAATTGGTGGTTCAAGGTATGTCTTTTAACTGATTAGTTTAGTTGGATTTGTCTTAAAAAAGGACTGAATTTTGTGGGTTTAAATGATAAGTCACTGACAGGAGGTCTTTAACATTTTTTTCCCTCTGAACAGATGTCTTGGCCTGCAATGACTCCAAATCCCGTAATCTTTCCAATTTTTCCTTCTACTAAGTAAGTTTTTTAAAAGTGACATTTTTATTATAAGTGATTGACTTAATTCAGGCAAACATTGTAGCTGAGGAAAGACTTCGGCTGTGAAGAACTCTTTGGTATGAATAAAATGTTAGATTCTTTATTTTTACTTCTAAGAATTTAATGCATGGTGGTTTTCGCTCTCACTTCAGAATATTTTTATGTAATAAGCTTTCTTTAAGATTAAAAGTTTTTATGCTGTAGTATGCTGAGGTGATTTACACTATTTGATACATTATGTTTTAAATTTAAAAAGAAAATATCAGGAGTTATCCAGAAGATAGTAACCACAGTAGATCTTTCAGTAGAGGAAAGTTAACCCAGGGATTGGTTGTACAGGTAATGGAATGGCTGAGAAGCCAAAAGGAAATGTGAGACAAATCAGATATTAATAACACTTGGAAGCCTCTATGATACGTTTAAGGCTAGATGAGAGATGGTGGTGTTATCAGAGTACAGATAGTAGGGGTGTGTGTGTGTGTGTGTGTGTGTGTGTGTGTGTGTGTGTGCCTTGCTGGGGGTTGGGGGGATATATAGAGCTACAGTAGCTAGGGCTTCATATGGGGAGCTGGGACATCAGCGGGTAGGACTGTTTGGAGGAAACTGGAGTTAGGAAGAGACAAAACTTCTGCCAAGAATGTCACAGGGTTTAAGGAGAGTGGAGGAGAAATACTTGGGCTACGGTCTCTTCTGAAGTCTAATAGGCATTTGCCCATAATCCAGAGCAGCACATAAGTCTGCAGGATGGACCAGAAAACATTACTTGACTAGCCCAACAATGTTGCTAGTATGTAATATTCGCCGATACCCCTGAGCACCTGAGAAGCATTAGCTATTACAAGCATTTTGCTAAAAGCCTCCCAAACTACAATTACCTTTTGGTTCTTTTTTGGACAATGGAAAGAAATAATACCCTAGAACCAATGTTAAGATCTACATTTCAGTTCAGGTAAAACATTCAGTGAGTGGCATTATGTATCGCTTCTCGGCTTTTTGGCCAAGATCAAGTGAGTGGCATTATGTAAATGAGCTACAAAGTTGAAAAGACTTGGTTCCTGGTTTGTGATACTTGAGTCAAAGTTTTTTTTAGAAATTTTTTAAAAATTTAAACATTTTTATTAAAAAATGCAGTGGAATGAGTGGTCAGTTAGAGATAAATGCATTTTTTTAAAAAAGGTTTTTATTTTTGCAAAGAAGAACTAGGGTGTAGACCAGAGATGGGGTGGTGAGAGGATTCACCAGAGACAGAGTGGGGAGTAGAACAGGCAGATTGGCTGGAATACACTGCTGAGGGGAGCAGCGGGTGAGACAGGAGAGGTCTGCTGTGCCATGTGGGAAGCTCCCTGGCTCCATGTGGGTTATCTCAGGCTGTCACGGAGGGCCATCAAGGTAGTAGTGCTGAGACTTAACTCCTAGGCCACTGGGGAGGCCCTAGATCCCTATTTTTGTAGAAACTCAGAGGAGGAGCCCTTAACCCAGCCTTGCTGTTTATGGAATGCTTTCAGCAGTTAGAAACTTGAGCTGAGATTTAAAGCAAAGTTGGAAGAGCTCTGCTGGCAGGAGGAGCTTGAGTAAAGGCTCAAAAACTTGGGAGAGATTGAAGTATGAACAAGAAGTTTCAGTCACTGTTGATGGAGTCTCACATTTGGGCCATAACAGGCCATAAAATGGTGCTGGGCAGCCAAGGAGAGGCCAGATTATTTTCACTACTAAACTGATAGGCAGTTGTTGACAGTGTAGTGAAGTGGCCTGAGTAACTTTGTTTTAGTGACACTTTTTCACAAGTGTGGGGGGAGATGAGTTCAGGAGGGTGCTATCTTGTGAAGAGATGCTATCAGTTGTACAGGCGATAGAGGAGTGATGGACACAGGCTCTCAAAGCTGTCTTTATGTCTTAGAGTCCTCTATTTCATCTAAGTGCCTTCTAGTGCCATGCTTCTCAATCCATGCCCAGCTTTGATATAACTTTTTATGTTAATTAAAAATTCAAAATAAATTCAATATAACTTTCAAAAACAGGGGGATGGACAAAATGCTATTTGTGTTTTGTTACTCGCTTCTCTTAAGAATTAGTGTCCTAGGGCTAGAAACAGGAGTGAGTCACGGGCTTTGCTCCCTAGAAGCAGGTTTAGGAGCCACTTATGATGTAGTATCCTCTGAAGTTCTGGAAGGGTGCTTCGCTCTGCTGGAGCCAGGTGACTGCTGTGTTACTGAAGTGTTATGGGATGCAGTAATTTCACAGGAACTTGAGAAAGATTTCCTGTATTCCCTAATTTAGCTTCTGATATTGAAGAGTGACAGATTTGCAGTGTGACATTTAATTTTAGTAAATATATCTTTTAAAATACCAAAATCCTGCATTTGAATAAGATCCACTTTACACATCGATTTCAATGTATATTCTTTAATTTATTCTGATAATAAACGTGAGATAGGTGTTGTTATTAGTGCTATTTTTCTTTTTCGGTTGTCTTATTTAATATCTACTATCTCATAGATGAGCAAGACAGAATTTTGTTCTCAAGAAGCTATAATCTAATGCAGGTCAATAGATAATTGTTATAATACCAGGTCTAATAAATAAATAGAAATATAAACACTGAGGAAATTTAGAGAAGCTATTTGCTGTATTCTACTGTGTCTAAGGCACGCATGTCTTCATCTTAACTTTTCTAAAATCGGCAGATGTCTCAATTTGATGGCAACTTAGACTTGAGGAAAACTACATATTTGGAGAGAATAATAAAGGCACACAGGTCTTGAAGGGTGAGAAATTTAGTTAAGTGAGGATAGTTCTAAGAAAAAGCAGCTAGGTGAGATAGCCATGTGTACAAAGGACTCCTTAGTGCTTTTGGGAGACTGACATGCAGGGCCCAACATGACATAAGAATTGACATTAGGTACGTGGGTTGAATCCACTTTAAAGAAGATTTTTAAAGATCTGGCTGTGGAGAAGTTAGAATTTTATTCTGTAATAAGTGGGGTACTACTAAGGGTCTTGAGAGGGGAAATATGGCACACTGAAGATTGTAAATTTCTTGACCTATATGCGAGAATAGAATTCTATACTGGAGAGAAAAGGCAGAAAGGGAAATTGTGTTGTTTTCAAATGTTTTTATTTGAAAGACTTTTTTTATAGTCAAAAGAAAATGAAAAAGGTATTAAAAAAAGAGGCAAAACTGGCAGAAATTGGTGACTGACAAAATATAGTGGGTCGGATAGGTGGTAGTGAGGGCGAGATACTAGAGCTACTTGTGTGGGAGACTGGGAGGATTTGTAGCAACTATTAGGTGAGACAGTGCTAAAGCAGGAAAACAAATTTGAACCTTGTGACTGATGTGACTTCTGTTATTGCTTATAGCAAGAAGTGGGAAAATTCAAGTCAGGAGGTCAGGAGAAATGTTAGGGCAGATGACAATGATTTAGATAGTATCCATGAGACAAGGTTGTAATTGAAGACATTTTAGGGGATGAGATCCCCCGAGGAGAATATTAGAGAGTGAGGGAGAACTATATATTTTTTAACAACTTCAGTCAGATATAATTCACATGCTAAGCTAAAAAGTGTACAATTTAAAAAGTATACATTTACTAAAAAGTATACAATTCAATGACTTTAAGATATTCAGAGTTGCTGACCATTGCTACATTTTAGAATTTTTTTCACCATCCAAATAAACTGCACTTCTTAGCCATATGGTGTTGAAACTTTGATAGGGATCACATTGAATTTTTAAATACATAGATGTTCATTTCATTTGTGAATAGAATTGGATTTACTTAGTCTTTTCCAATTTGAATGCCTTTTTAAAATTTATTTCCAGTACATAATTTCCAGACCATTGCTATAATTTCTAGTACATTGTTGAATTGTTGTGGTAAAATGGGCAGCCTGCTTTTCCTGACTTTAGGAAAGAGTTCAGTTTTTCAACATCAAGCATGCTGTTAGCAGTTGATATTTTGTAACTGACTTTATCATGTTGAGGAAGTTCTCTTCAGTTCTAGGTTTAAGTGTTTTCATCATGAAAGATTTGTTTGATACTATTAAATGCATATTTCTGTAGAAATTTATCTATGTATGTTTACCCCCTTCATTCTATTAATGTGTATTATGTTAATATTTCTTATGTTGATTGATCTTTGGAGTCTTGGGATAAATCTCACTTGTTGAATCCTTTTAATAAGCTGTTGGATTCAGTTTGCGAGAACTTTGTTGGGGATTTTTACATTTAGATTTTCAAGGGATATCAATCTGTAATTTTCATGCAATGCCTTTGTCCCTGTTAGCAGGTACTGTGACATCATAGATTGAGGTAGGAAGTGTTCTCCATCTTTAATTTTTGGGAAGAGTTTTAAAAGAATTGGAGTTTTAATTCTTTAAATGTTTAGTGTAATTAGTTCACCAGTGAAGCCATCCCATCCTAGACTCTTTGATAGACAGCTTTAATTACTGATTGAATATCTTAGTTGTTTAGCTAGGTCATTGAGATTTTTCTGTTTCTTGTCAGTTTAGGTAGTTAGTGAGTTTCTAAAAATGTGTGCATCTAAGTTATTTAATTTGTTGGCATGTAGTTATTCACAGTATTTCCTGATGCTTCTTTTTACCTAAGGTGTGTAGTAATGTTTCCACTTGCATTTATGATTTTACTTATTTGTGTTTTCTCTTCCTTTCTTTTTTTTTCTTCCTAGCTTAAGGTTTGTCAGTTGTCTCCAAGTGTTGACTTATTGGAGAACCAAGAGAAACTTCTGGTTTTCTTGGCTTTATCTATTGCTTTTATTTACTTCTGTTCTACTCTTTATTTCCTTCCTTCTGATAGTTTTAGATTTAGTTTGCTCTTCTTTTTCTCAGTCCTCAAAGTGTAGAATTAGGTTGTTGATTTGAGATTATCTTTTTAATGTAGACATTTATAGCTATAAATATCCATCTCAGAATTACTTTCACTGCATCCCATGTTTTGGCATGTCATGATTTTGTTTCCGTTCATCTCTAATCTCCCTTGTAATTTCTTCTTTCACTGATTAATTGTTAAGGCATTGTGAATTTCCTCATATTTATGAAGTTACCTGCTGTTACTGATAGGTAGTTTAGTACATTGTAATCAGAAAACACAACTTTCCATGACTTAAGTCTTTTAAATTGAGACTCATTTTTATGGCATAACATAGTCTTTCATGGGGAATGTTCCATGTGTATCTGGGATGAATGTATTTTGCTATTCTGTCTAGTGTTCTATATGTCTGGTAAATTTGTTTGATTTATAGTATTCTTTGTCTCTGGTTTCTCATTGATCTTCTTTGTAGATATTCTGTCCCTTATTAACAGTAGGGAGTTGAAATCTCCAGCTATTATTATAGAACTGTTTCTTTTTCAGTTTTGTTGGATCTTCTCCATTTATACTTAAGTAGTTACTACTAAGGAATCACTTATGCTATATTATTTATTTTCTGTATCTTATACCTTCTGTTACCCCTCTTCATTTCCTATTACTATTTTGTGTGTGTGTGTTTAATTTTTTAGTACATTATTTTGATTCCCCTAACATTTCATTTTGTGTGTATTTTTAGGTGTTTTCTTTTTGGTTACCATAAGGATTACTACTGACAACCTAAATTTGTAACAATCTAATTCATGGATACCAGTTGACTGCAATAGCACACTAACCTCTGTCCCTATACCCCTCCATGTGGACCCCTTATGTTGTTTTTGTTACAAACTATCTTTTATACATTGTATGCCAATAAAATAGATATATAATTTTAAAATGCATGTGTTTTATATTTTATAGGAAAAAATGAAGTAGCAAATCAAAAATACAGTAATAGTGTCCTTTATGTGTTTACTATGTGTTTACTTTCACTGGAGATTTTTATTTCTTCATATGAGTTTGAGTTACTTTCTGGTGACTTTTTAAAATTTTGTTTAGACTTAAGACTTCCTTTAGCATTACTTATAGGACAGGCCTAGTGGCAATGAACTCTGTTAGCATTTGTTTACCTGGAAATGTCTTAATTTATTTTTTGTTTTTTGAAGGACCGCTTTGCCAGATACAGAATTCTTGGTTGATGGTTGTATTAGTCAGGGTTCTCAAGAGAAACAGAACCAGTAAGGGTATTTGTGTTTGTGTGTGTGTTTGTATATCTTTATATGTACAGAGATTTAATAAAGGAGTAACTATCTACAGAGGCTGCAAAGTTCCAAGATCTGAACCTGAATTTCTGACAACTGAGGTACAAGTTTCTATTTGAAAGTGAGCCAGAGATCGAAAAGCCAGTATTTCAGTTTGACTCCAAAGACAGGGAAAGACTAAAGTCCCTGCCTACTGAGGCTGTAGGCAGGAAGAATTCGTTCTTACTCAGCCCTTGGTTGTATTCATTTAATTGACTCAATGAGAGGTACCCACATTATGGAAGACAATCTGCTTTACAGAGTCTACTGATTGAAAAAAAAAAAATTCAAATGTTAATCTCATACAGAAATAACCTGACAGACGATTTAAGAATGTTTGACCAAATCTCTTGGCACCCTGTGGCCCACTCAAGGAAAAATATATTTCCTGATTATTAGCCCACAGTTGTAATTCTTGCTCATATATTCTTTCTAATACATGTTTCTGTTTTGGGCTAAGCAACTTTGTATGGGTTCTATTATTGTCACCCAGAGAACTGTAAGACAGTGATGCATTAAGATGACATCATTGAGATTCCTCTGAGAAAAGAGAAGAGAGTGAGGAGACAGTTTGTGAAATGTTTATGTAATTTAACCTGTGATTCTGGTCAGTGATGTTGAGAATGGTAATGATTATTTTTAGTGTGGTTTTGAGTACTTTCCTGTGACTGAGATTTAATAAAGCATTTAATTTACATTGTTTATGTTCCTCAGTACTTTCTAATTTATTGCCTTGTTTTTGAAAATAATGAAGTACATGTTTTTCATGAAAATGAGTATATACCCACCTTGTGACACAGTTTCCTTTTTGGTTAAGTGAGAGAGACTCTTGGATGTGTGCACTAAGAGATATGTTCAAGAATGTCTTGTAGAGGCATTGTTTGTAACACAAAAACCTGGAAATATTCAAATATACATCCTTAGGAGAAAGGACTAGTAGTTGTGGCATAGTCATCCATTGAGCTGTGACAGCATTGCAAATAAGAGACTTTCAGCCAAATACACCCAAAAGTATCGTGTTTCTTTACTGAAAAATATATACAGTATGGTACTATTTTTTAATGAGAAAGTAAAAAAAAATTTAAACTGAGCAACATGGTGTTTAATTATAAAATACAGGGTAAAACACTAAGGAAAATAAGGGTGTGATTAAGAGAAAATTTATCATAAGTGATTTCCTATGTGGAAGGTGGGGCAGAAGGTTAGAACAGGGCAGGAACTTAATAGAATATTGATAATCTACTTCTTAGGTTCAGAGTTAGGTTTATCATTCATTTTATTATTGTACTTGATAGGGTATATTTCCTGTATTCTTTTACCCATGTGTAAAGGAAAAACAGCATTTCTGAAAGTGAAATAATAATGTCTTTAAATCCAGTTTTCTCACCAGATTTTTTTTTTCCCTCATCTCACCTCCTCAGGGCCCAAAATCTTAATGTTTGTTACTTTTAACTCTGTTATCCTCAGATTAATTTAATAATGCCAAGTGTTAGGGACTTTGTAATAAACCAAGTTTTCAACAAGCTTTTTTTTCTGAAAAAATAAATGAAGATAGTCTATCTTTTCCTCTCATAACATCAAGTCACTCACATTGTTTTTAGTCTTACCAGTATATCTGGGTTAATCTTGTCTTCCTTTGTGTTTGTGGACTTTCAGTCTGGATTTCAACCCTTTACTTGCCTGCTCTTTTTCTCGAACTGGCCTTCCTGTCTGTATTTCTCCCTTCCCTTTGTTTATTCTTCTTATTGCTACTGTATTAATTTCCCTAAAACACTGATAATTTTTGCCTCATTCAACCTTTACTTTCAACTAAAATTTATTTCCCTAAAATGTATTACTTTTGTAAAAAAATATAATTTATTAATAGCTTTTGGCTTTTTTTTCTTACATCGTTGTTCATTTTTGTACAGTATTTGATTTCTCCCCTCAGTTGTAATCCCCATAAAATTCCCACCACCACATGACCCATAAAACACTGATCTTTTTACACAGTTCTTCAGAAAGCTACCGTGATTCTGATGACAAAATGCTGAGGTACACATTCATTAGGTTTTACAGTAGATTCCAAGTTTCTATAATTTTGTTTTAATCATTTATATTTACATTTAATTTCATATTCTGTGGTAGTTCGCAGTCCATTTTACTACATTAAAAAGGGATATATCAATATGAAATTGAATAATTTGAATAAAGTGTTTGTTTCTTAAAATTATGTTATCTGTGATGCTAGAAACTTTACTCATAAAATGTACTTTAAGATGTTAACATTTTTTGAATTAATTCCATATAACTGAAAGTTTTTATAAATGTTATTGAAGAGAGAAATTGATATCATATACGCAGTATATTCTTTTTACAACACAAGGATCAACCTTCCTATGTGATAAAATATATTGACAGTAAGATGAAGTGGAGATAGTGCATGACCTATAATTTTTTCTTAAAGTTATATAAAAATAAGTATCTCAAATATATTGTAATTAAAAGTTATAACTATTCCCAATATCATTGAATTTAAATTATGTCAAATTAAATAAGTTAGATTAAAATTACATTTGTAATTATATAGTTTATAATTTTTAAACTTTTAAAAGCAGTTACCAAAAATCTCAAAGTTTAGAAAACCCACTAAATCATATTTAAAACTCGAAATAACCTTTAGATAATGATTTTTATTTACCCTTGTTAGATCTAAAATGTAAAAATAATAACCTATCTCTGTTACATGTAAATGTCAATCCAATCAAAAGGTGACTGAAAATTAATGTCTTTATTTAAAAAAATACAGTTCTTAAAATTTAAGATTGGATCTAATTTTTTTGTTAAAGGATTTAATACAAATTATAAGAATGATTTAATTGTAAAATTCCTAAAGATAATATAAATTCAGAATATTTAATTTAAGATAATTTAACCGCATATATATAATTATGACTAGTTATGACTCTGAACTATATAGAACTTGAAGTAAGTCATATAACCTTTTTAGATAATTTTCATAATTAGGTGAGAACAAGGCACGATGGATCTCCATTTCATTTTCTTGCTAATATTTGCAATTTAATACTACAGTTAATTCTTAATTGCTGAGAGTTATCTATAATATGAATACCAATTCTTCTTTAATAACAATGTGTAATACACTTTAAAGGTAAAATAAGAAAGAAATGTTAGTCAAAAATGTTTAAAAATATATCTTACTAGTGTGTGTGTGTGTGTGTGCGCGTGTGCATCTGTGTGCATGCACACCCATGTTCGTACAAAGGGAGAATTTTTTGGTGGAGTCAGTGTTTATGGAAAAAGAATAGCTTGTTAAACCTAGAAACTTAGAATTAGCTTTCCTTAAGGTTTAAAATAAATGTTCCTCCAACAAAGGCATTAGGTTATGGTTTTAGTAGAAGGGTGAAACCCTTTAGCCCTGTGTATGTGAAGGAGTAGTGTGAAGTGGTACATCCTTTTCCATTTAAATATTAGTGAGAGATTGTGAAATAGGAAAGAATTAACACAGTTATTTAAAAATAATATTCAGTGTTAAAGAACATTGACGATTATTGTTAGCAATTTAAGATTCTATTTCCAAACCACATTAATGTAAGTTCATTGTCTATTGGGGCACTTACTTTAGGGGTGTTTTGGCAGGGGAAGTTTGTGATTCTTTGACTTTCGATGTTAATACTCAGATATCAGTATTTTAATTATTATAGTTTTCGGTAGTAAGCTCAAATCCTCTTTTGACAGAGGTGAACAGCAAGCCTCTATTTTCCCCCAGTTTTAAGACTTTTACAAGTGTTATTGGTGAAGGATTTTGACTTTGTGACTTGTTTTAATGGATGAAATGAAAAAAATTATTGCATTTTGCTTTCACTAAAAATATATTAATTTTAGTGTTATTTTACTTTAATTTGCTTGCCTATTCACTTTCATGTTTCAAGTAGGGATTAGAAAGTACCAGTGAAAAGCTTGAATTATGGGAACATTTTGTAAATTTGGGTGTGTGTATGTATGTTGGTATGTTTTTAAAGCCTGCCTTTTTCCACAAAGAAGACATGAAGCAGCTAAGAAGAATATATGCAAATGTAATTATAACTTTCCTTAAAAAATGAAAAAGGCACCATGGAATAGCTTACTTTTCTTCTTCTTTATATCAGAATGTAGTGATGATTAGTTAAATATGATATGGGCTGGAAATATTTTAAAATATAAGGCCAATATTCTCATAATCTAGCCACATGTCTAGTTGAAGTAATACATTTAGAATAAACTTTACCATAGCTTTCTACCTTGGATCCTGCTTTGTTCTGAACCACCAAGTTAAGATGTTTTATGTAATTTATCTACTCAGACATTAATATCCAATCAGTACAGGGATAATTTGGTAAAAATTTCTTATTTGAAACCTTGCCCTTGAACTTTTCATTCTTCTTCCTTAAATATGGATGATAGTTTTTGCCTCATTCAACCTTTACTTTCACCTGATTTTCATCTCTCACCTTTTTTTTAATCCCCCTCTCATATCCTTGGAGGTAGCATCATATGAATCTGAGATTCAATAAACAATTAAAATTTAAAAATTTTGCTAAATTGTTTGAATCTGGTGGCAGTGAATCAAATGAGTTAATGTATCATTTCATTTATTTTATTTGCTATGTATACCTAGTACTTGACCTTTCAACTTTGTGTGATATAGAATGATGCTAAGAAGCAGTCAGTGTTTAGATTTTGGATATCTTTTCTCTACACTGTTACATTCAGTTTACATATTTTTTGTCTATTTTTTATGCTCGTCACCATGTTCTTTCACTTTCTAAGAATATAACCATTATTTCTGTTCTGTAAAACCAAGAGCCTATAGATTATTAACTTCAGTTAGATGTGTGTCAAACATTTGAAAAACCACCAAAAATTTTAGATATTAATGATTCTATCTTAGGAAGTAACAAATGAAATAACAAATGTTATTTCAGAAATACTTGATAACTTTTAGATAAAACATGCGAACTACAAACCATTAAGGATCATATTGTATCAGAATAATCCTTTCTAGCCTTATTGATTTTCTAACCTTATATCTGTTGATTGACAGGGTCAGTTCACAAATGTAACTTAATGCTTTTATATTTGTTGAAAAAATTTTGACATAGAAAGTTTTTAAAAACTAATTGTAGACTTATTTTTTTTAAAGTATTGATTCTGAGAAAGTTAATCATAACTCTAGTGAAATAAGTGAAGGATACACATTTTTAAAAATTAGATAATTTTTTAACAGTTTAGGCTTCCGGAAAAATTAAGCAGAAAGTACAAGGAGTTCCCATATACCACTTCTCCCAGGGTGTTCACTGTAATCCTAAACAAAGTTGTGCCCAGCGTATCAAAAACTTATTACAAGGTTCTTATTTCTGTGGGAAAGTAGATAGTTTGGGATCTACTATTTATGACTTTTAAGAGTACTGTCTTGTGGGTAGATAAAAGTTTTAAATAAATGTTAAATGAAGACTGATTTATGAGGTCAGTTGTATTTTGACTTTTTATGGAGTCCTAATTGGGTTGTTGGTGTATTCAAATTGTAACAGTTAAATGATCTCATGTGTTTTTTCAAGGATTTCAAATTTCTCAAGTTGAGGGTAGCATTAGATATCAGCCATTCATTTTGTCCTTTGAAGTTATTGTTTTCATGTATGAAATCCCAGCCAGTTGTAACAGCTTGTGTATCAGCTCCAGAAGAGGAAGCTGGCCTATGTCAGCCTATACTTAGCACACTGAAAACTTCTAGAAACTTGAAATTGTTGACTACAAATAATGTCCACTAACCATCGTTGATTGTGGAATTGTAAAACATGGCTTACTAGTGAATATGCTATCTGTACTAATTAAGGTTATTCTTTTTATTCTACCCCTGCAGAAATTTTCTAAAGACTTGGTGAAGATAAGAAAACTATCAGAGAGGCTGTAGCACTATTATACTGTAAGTATTGCTTTGAAAAAGAAGTGTAAATTAAGAATATTTTAAGTATCCAATTGTTTGGGGAAAATATGTTAGGCAAAGATATTATATGTAACATAAAGGAGGATATGTTATAATCATATTAATAATTTATGAGATCTAATCCTATGTAGTCTTTTAAAAATTGAAAATGCATTCTTATGTATTGAGGTGAGGATTTTACCAATAGCATTGAAAAATATTTCTAATTCTAACAAGGATTGATCTAGTTTATGTACATTGCTTATTTAAAACTATCAGAATCCAGAAAAATCATTGTAGTTTTGTAGGTTTGTGATTTGTTTGGGTGACTTATTGTTTAGGTTATTTTGCAGAATTATTTATTTGCTGATTTATTTATGTATTTCATTATTTATTTATTTGATTATTTAGTAAATTATTTATCTGATGAATTATTAATACATCTTCATGACATGCTTTAAATTATTTATAACTTAATTTTGAGTTTATTGCTTTTAGACGCTGCATTGTTACTGACTAGTTTTGATTTTTTTCTTTGTGGTTCTTTAAAATTAAAGTATTAGCTCTAAGGCAAAAGTATATTCATTGCAGTGGTCATGACTATTTTTTTTTTTTAGTGATTTATAGTAGAGATAAAATTTCATTTATGCTTTGTTTATCTCTAAATTTACCTATTTAGGGTCAATGAAGGTGTTTTGTGTGCACAGTCATTGTAGAGTCATTTACAAATGAATGATAGCACCTATCTGTAAACTGAGATTGAACATGTAAACCCCAGTCCGCATTACCCTTTGTATCTCTAAAAGGCAGGTCTGTATTTCTTACTTGCTTTAGAATAAATAATGGGGTGTTGGTGAGATATTTTGTCTCACTAGCAAATCTGTTTTACTTACTGGATTATTTTTAGGAAAGTTTCAGAGAAATAAAGTCCAGTGTAGACAAAGATCTCTAACGCATAAATTTGACTGATGTATCCTTTGTTTTCCTAAACCTTACTATATGTGTCTTTAAAAACAGCATGATATTTACATAAATTTTTACTTCCATTATAATGACATTTATTCCTTATCATATTTGCTATGGAAAATTTTATACTACTTTATTTTAATGAACAAAAATGGACAGAGGTCTTTACAAATGCAGGCTATAATTTCTCTGACTTGCGCTAATAATGCTCATATGTAGTTTCTATTTTCAATCAAATAAAATATTTCAGAAGGCATTGCAATTACTAGGGCTCTTTTATTGAGTGAGTTTAATGAATAGGTCAAAGTAGCGGTTTGGGTAAACGAGTGCCATGTGCAAACATGGTCTTCTGTGTGCTTGCAATGAGTTACTGTGTACTTCACAGTTACATTTCAGGGAGAAGGAGTATTGTGCATTTCAAGTTAGGATGCTTTTGAAATATAGTGAAAATGGCCTCTGTAGTCAGGTTTTACTATGGAGTTGTAAATTATGCATACGTAAACCCAAATTTCTTATTTTGAAATATTGAATATATGAATGTTTAATTGGGAGATTGCTTCAGTATCTTCATATGCTTGCATTTAAGGAAATGGTTTCCTTTGATTTATATACACGGATTAAAAAATGCATGTATTGTACATGTCTGTGACTCTTCTGTTATGGAGGTGACCAACCACAGACTGTTAGAGATGGAATTTTATTTAAAAGGTGCTTCAGTATGCCAGTATGAACTTCTTAAGAAAAAAGTTGCTTTTTCAAAGTTGCATAAAGCTCTGTTGTATTAGTTGTCATGATAATACACTATTAGCGTGTATTTATGGATTGCTAGCCGTGTCGTGTAGCTGATCTTTTATTGGAAGTTATGCATTTTGCTTACACACCCTTTCACACACGTGTGAAATTTTGTCACATCAAAGTAATTTTTTAGGACTTGTTTTTGAAAAAACATTAATGGAAATTATCATAATACTAACATTTATTGCATACTTGTGCAAGCACAGAGTTCATATCTTTTATAGGGATTATTTGTTATTCACAGTGGGGTAAATACTATTATATTGTTGTTTTACAAATGAGGAAAGAGAGATTTAGAAGCATTAAGTAACTTGCTCATTACCACACAGCTGACCATAAGAGATGGTACTGGGATTAAGACTCATTTACACTGACTCTCAAGGGTCTTTCTTAGCTATTTAGTTTTGTATATGTAGATGGTATAATGTAGTTTTTAAACAATTGTTTTAATTTTATTTTTTAAGGGTGTACTTGTCTATAATAGATTTAATTTGTTAAATATATTCACTTTGCATTATACTTGGTCATCTCTTTTTAAACAGGCAGTACTTGTGCTTCTTGTATGTTGTGATTCTTCTTGTAATCGTGTGTGGCTGATCAGAATTACAGACAGAGGAATTTATACCTCAAGGAGATTGTATGTTTGCCTGGTGGATGTCCCATACACAGAGCAGATCTTTTGAGTTTAAAGTTCAAGACCATTTCCAGGTTTCTGCTTTGTTGTATTTGATGTCCTTGTAAAAATAATGGTGTTAGCACGGTCAGATAAAAACATATTGCTAAAGGGGTGATTAAGTGTCTGATAGCTAAGTTTTACAGAAATGACTACAAATGTATTGATACTATTAAGTTAAATATAGTATTTAATACACAGATAAGTTTTTTAATTAAAAAAAGGACAAGAATGTAACCAATTGTAATTTTAAATACTTTACTGTAATTATTTAGAAAATTCCGGGGCACCTGAGTGAGTAAGGGAGAAAAATTGTTATGAATTTGGTATGAAGCTAAGAGAAACCTTTCCAACTCTGCTTGCTACCTAAAGACAAAGGGAGGACTCTATCCTGTGTCTGAAACACACAACACACATCAGAAAGCAGGGTTTAGATTAGACAGCAGCAGAGTTTGTGTGATATTGGTATGAGTGTCGAAAGTAACTACATTTGTATGAATGACAAGGTATAGTATATGTCATTCAAAGTTTTGTTAGAAATATTTTTCAAGTAAATAATTCATGTTGTATCATAAAATCCTCAAAGTCTATGAGTTAGGTAATATGAAATGCTAGAATTGTCAGAGTGACCATATACTCTCTCTTCCACTTCAGGACAATTTGAGAGTAAAAGGGTATACTGCCAGTACAGTAGGTATAAACTGGGACTTTGCAAATTGGCACCAATGGTTACTCTAGTAACACCCAGCCATCTTCTTTAGTGTGTTGTATATTTAGGAGAATTTTAATCCACATTTGAAATTTAAATCTAAACTTTTTTTTTTAAGATTTATTTATTTATGCGTACAAGAGCCAGGGTGCAGGCCAGAAGTGTTGGGGGGAGGGGGGTGAGAGGATTCACCAGAGACAGAGTGGGGAGCAGAACAGGTGGATCCACTGAAATACACTGCTGAGGGGAGCAGTGGGCGAGGCAGGAGAGCTCTGCTGTGCCGTGTGGGTTAGCTCCCTGGCCAGGGATTGAACTTCAGCAGTAGTTACTGTGGATAGATTCATAGTGCTAAGACTTAACCCCTTGCACCACCAGGTAGGCCCTTAAATTTAAACTGTTTTAAGATAAAACTGACTTCTGTTATGGCCAGAATTTGTTTCTTTTTGTTAGGCAGCCAAGGCAGTTTGTGCCTGATTTTTATGAGATGTAACTCTGATGTATTACATTTTTGGAATGTATTTTCCAGGTGAGAGTGAAGGGGTTTTGCTTTTGGGAACAGAAAGCTAAGTATGACAAAATTTAGAACTAGTGGATCGTTCTAAAGTTTTTCTTCATATACATTATAGAAATTTTTGTACTTGTTTTACCTTGTAAAACGTCTAATTGAGGGTGTATTAGACATTGTATTGAAAACTAACCTATTGTTTTACATCCAGAATTTATAATTTTCTTTTTTACATTTTAAAAGTAAAGGTTTATTAGTAAAAGGAGAAAAAGAGAGGTGCCCGCATAGTTACAAGTGGCCAGGAGAGTTGCTGCTGCTCCTTTGCAAAGGAAGCAGAATTTATAATTTTATGTTGGATAATACAGTGGTCTTTTTATCCCTTAAAATCATGTTAGATGTCATTAATAACATGGCTGTTCTGGCTAAATGTTAAAAAACAAAACACAAACCTGTTTTTCTTTGGTGAAATTCTGTGTGAGGATAATAGGAATCCTTAGAAAAGAGTTGCTTAAAGTTTTTTTTTTAATTGCCTTCTGACTGCTGTTTATCCGCTATGGCACATTACAGTATTAAAGTCATACTTAGGTTATTGAATTAAAATTTCTAGTTTATAGTAGATTTATAGTAGATGACTTGTTAAATTGAAGTAGGTAACCACATTGATGTATTTTTATTTAATTGTGCTTTAAAAAGAAACATTCTTATGCAGTAATTCTTACTCATTCATATGTACAGTATCAGAACTCATCTTGTTCAGAAAGGTCTATTATGCCTGGTAACAAAGGTAATGATGTCCATATATTTTGCTTCAGTTTGTCACAGTGTGAAGCTCTTTGTGAAATAGACTGTAGTCTTAAGAGTAATAACAGCTTATGTGTTGGCTCTGAGAGGAGCTCCTTTATGACAAGTAAAAGTACAGCCAAAGATCATGTTAAACATGAAATTTCTTTCACATCACCCATTTTGTGGATAGTATGCGAAGTCATTGGGGTTCCCTGCACTCATGTTAAGAAAGTAACCAACGTTGTCCCCGTGAAAGCGTTTCAGGTATCTTTCTCCCGACCTCCCATGCGGTGGAAAATTCAGCATGAGTGTGTATTTGAATTCTGGACTAAAGAAGTAGAGCCTTATTGAATTCAGAATTTGCAGAATAAAAAGGGGCCCTCTAATAGTGCAAGGATTTCTTTAGACATGAAATAAAACTGCTATATGAGTCTACAATTGTGCTGGATAGTATACTGAATAAATGCATCATCTTAGTATTGACCACCTCAGCGTTGATGTTGCTAGCTGAAACAATAGAAATCAAACACCATAACAACAACCATAAAAACAGAAAATAAAAATCACACAAATGAAATTCTATAATCAGGGCATATTTATACATCTACAATCTATTGAGTAGATCCTCTTTTTAGACTTTAACTTGGCTAAGTAAAAGATGGAATATTAAAAAGGTCATCTATAGGAAAACTTATTAAAAAAGCATATATAAAAGAACATACATATGTTCTTAAGTGGTTATCACATCTCTGTAAGTCATCCTCGGTACACAGTACCAAAAAACACAGGCTGAGGAAAGGGTGTTTGGAAGAGGGTAAAATTGGCATGTTGTGTGATTTTTAGTATCATTGCTACAAGTGTTGATTTCTATTAGTGAAACACATTTTTTTCTGTTGTTTTCCCCACTATAGTATGCTTTTTGCTGTAAGACTTCAAGAGTAATGCTTTCCAAACAAGGGTGGCACTGCCCATAATGGGGATTTTGGAAATTAGTAATGTGATTTTGCTTGTCACAGAGATCGTGGGAGTGTTTTTGGCATTTAATGGATGGGAATCTGGAGGCTGCTTGTCATACGATGCATGGGACAGTCTCAGACTACAAAAAACTGTTCTGAGTATCAGAGAACTTTGAAATGTCTACTTCTTTAAGCCCTCTTCAAATATAAAGCAACAATACTTCAGTGCATAATGCTGACAAGATTTTATAAAACGTGACACAAAGATTCAGATACTTGCGGAAGTTCATGTTTATTGGAAGCTTAAGTAGAATAAAGAAGTTTTCTTTAAATTAAATTAAAGGTATTTTTATGCATTCTTTCTACTTCCTGATTTGTAGCATTTCTAACTAAATATTTAGTTGAAAAGTTTTCAGTTTAGTAATGTACTTACTTGTAGCTCAATAAACACTGATGGCAAATATATATATATAACAAAGGCTATTTAAGACGCCTCTAAGAACAAACTACATTTTAAATCATTGACTCTTACTGAGTTTTATTAGTTAATAAAGAATTATTTAAAGATATTTCATGATTGTTATCTTAAATATTAAAATTTTATTTTTTAGATTAATGATAAATGCATTGTTAAAATTACTTAATTTTTATTTTTGATGCTACCTACTCCATCATGACTCTGATACCATCTCTAATAATAGATTATATAACTTCCCTGTAATTTCTTATATTACATTTCTTTACTTACTCCATTTGTTATTTTCTAGTAGAGGGAAATATAATCTCTGTGTTATATTTTTAAATATTAGAGAGTTTATGGATATATGCCTTATGTGCTAATATTTCTGGGATAGGTTGTAACTATACTATGCTATATTTTAGCAAAAGTCGTTATTTTGACTCAACACTTAGAAATAAAAACCAGGTCACTTCCACTTAATATACCACATTTCCTAATTTTTCCATTTTACCAACATGCAATTTGTATTGCCATTTTAAATCTTTATTTCATTTAAGCTTCTTTCTTTCTCTTCACATTCAATATTTTGTCTGTGATCACTTACCTCAAAACTAATTTTTATTCTAAAGTTCTCTTTCATTTCCTTGTACTTATTATAGAGAGTGATTTGTGAGCTTTTCCCCTCTCTTAAATCCAGGTGTCTTTATAGTACAGAAATGTAGATATGTGAATGTTTTATCCTCTCATCTTAAGTAGCTCTGCCTAAACATTTATGTGATGAAATGAATATGGTTAGAGAATTAATACTGATTTTTAAAAAATTTCTATGCGCAGTTAGGTTTTGTTATCTCTGAATTTCCCTTTGGGATAGTAAGGGAATCGGGTGAGTTTGAGAACACAGGTCTAGAAATGTGTATTTATTTCTCAAAGCTCTGTCAAATTTTATGTTTAAAGGATACTTCCAGGCTAGATTTGAACTCTTTATGGATTAAAAAGATTCATGTAAAATTAAATATCTCAGGATACCTCTTCCAATTAGAAATATAGGGACTTACTTTGATTTCTTTGGTATTTTATGTGAAAAGTAACTGCCTATGAAATATGCACAAAATTGGGATAAAAAGATAGGAATTTATTTTGTCCAAAGAGCACTGGAATAGAGTGAGTACAGTTTTTATTTAAAATTTGAAAAATAACTAATGCTATTCAGTGTTAATTTTGGGAGGGACTTTGGAATTGATAACTATAATCAGCTTGTTTAAACAGTTTTATATTTCCAAATTACTCTCTTGCGTCTTAGAAACTCTGTTGTTGCATTTTGTTATTGATTTCTTAAATGAAAGCAAATTATAAAAATCAATTAAACTATGAGTTAAAACTTGAGCTTACACATGCATTTTTATAGATACGTGGTATTATTTACCTTGAAAGTGACACTATTTACAATGTCTGTGAATATACTTCAGAGATGAATGTGTAACCATTTGGTACTCACTCGATACTGGTTTAATGTGGAGTGTGTCATCTGGAAAATAACAGCTATTGTCTTGGGGTTTCCCTCCAATTTCACAGACATCTTTGGTACTTCAAATACTATCTCTGGTGTTAGTTATTGTGGTTACTATTTCTCTAGTTGCTGTTTTCATTCATAGTTATGCTGTGATGTATTACTTCAATCTGGAAGAAGGTCAAAGATTTGATATCCTCAAAGGTGGATAGCTTTGCCCTGTTCTTTATCTATAGGTCCCAACTCATCTTTTTCCCCTTGATTTTACTTCCTCATTATCTGAAATGTCTTTAATTTACTCTCAGACTTGGCTAATAGTTTGGTTGGGTATAGAATTCTAAATAACTTTCTTTACAATTTTGAAGACTTTGTTTCACAGCATTCAGTGTTGCTACTGAGAAGCCTAATACCTTTTTGTTCCTTAAAATACCTTTTTTCTACTGTGGGTGACCTGCTTTTGTGAATCTTGAATCTTTTAGAACCTTTAATCTCTGAAATTTTATGATGACATATCTTGGAATGGGTTTTATTCATTATTTTATTTGGTCCTCAGAGGACCCATTTATTGTGGAAACAAATTTCCTTCAATTTGGGAAGGTTATCTTGAATTATTTCCCCCCTGTTCATTTCTTAGGTTTATTTTCTCAGTTCTCTTCATTGGAGATTTGCTGCCAGGAGAGTAGAGGTGGGATATGTGAGGCTGAGTGTTGCTGGATTGTGGGCACGATGGTTTTCTACTCTCAAGTGTCTTATATAAATTCTCTTATGAGTTTCTTTTTTTGATACGTTATTTCTGTATTTTCCAAAAATTTGTATTCTCTTTGGGGTTTTGGGAGAGAGAGAGGAAATAAGTCCTTGTGGTTAATTTGTGTTGAATTAGACATTTTAAGCACTGTATTCTTTTCCTTCTTTTCCTGGCTAACATCCTGCAGATGCAGCTCTTGAAATCTTTCCCTGATTACTTAGTGATATCAGCTTTAGTTTATTGATTATATTTGTCATAAGGGCAGGAATTGTCTTATTCTTACCAATGTCTATAAAATATAGTGCTTATTGAATAAATGAAGACATAAAATACAAAAATGAGGTAGATGATAAGTAGCAATGGTACAGTTTTCTTAGAAGAATTATAGTTATTTTAATTTTATTCAGTATTTGAAACATAAAAAATGAAAAATGCCTTTTAGTAAATTATTAATACTGTTTTTGTCCTGTGATAATCAAATGTCTTTATATTGTAGCTAAATTACGAAGTAGTCATGAGAGGGTCAACATAAAGGAGTATCTTTCTTGATGTATTTAAATTCTTTTTAATGTTCATATATTTTTACTTAAAGTCAACATTTTTTTTTTTTCAGGAGTAGTTTCAAGATAAAGTTACATTTTTTTTCATTCACATTAACATAATTTTCCCTTTCTCATGGTTTTGTAATTCATTTGGAGTTTCATTAATGTATTTTCTGAATTTCACAGTAACACCATCTCTATCACTGCATCTCCCGTACTTCCTCTGTCTCCTTTTATTTTGCATCCCACTATATCTATTAGGTTACACTGTGAACCCAACTTACACGAAAAACTTCATGAAAAGCTTAAATTAACTACAGAAAGGTCTTACAGAGAAAAGAAATATAATTATATTATTGTATAAACTTTTAAGACGTTTTCTAGAAAGCTAGAACTGCTTAACAGATGTGATTGCTTCATTGTTTCAAATTTATGCCAATCAGAGTTGATAGGATTTGATCACACTCTAGTAGATTTATGAGATAAATTACAATATTGCATGACACGCTTCAGATAGAAAACATCAATATAAGTTGAATATGATTTCATGATAAGTTGAATATGATTTCATGTTTAAGATAACAAGCCAGTAATTTTTTAAATCAGATTGGTGCTACTTTGAGAGTGTTTCTCACTTTTGTGAAAATTAAGTGTCTTTGATATCTTCTTCATTGTGACAAAAGGTGTATTCAACATTTGTTTTAGTGTACAAATGTGACTATAAATGGGAAGTATCTTATTTCTATCTCACTATGAGATGACCTGTCCAATTTGCAAAGGTCAGTAAAAACCTTTGAACTCAAAAGAAATTTGATGGCAGAAAATTTTAATACAAAATAAAAAGCTTGTCATTGTGGTACTGAATTTCTTCAGAGTAAGCTTTTAATTAACTACATCTAAAGGCTTACTAGAAATTTTCTTATTTTTTTTTAAACGAGTAGATGTTTAATACCTCCTGTAAACAAAGAAAATGAAAAAGAGCAATTTCACTAATGAAGTGACCTATTCCCCCAGGAAAGTTATAGCCAAAGAATGGGAGTCAGACTCTCAGGCCTGTTTGTTCTAACAACAAATGATAGAACCAGTTATTAAAAAGCCCCTATTAAAAATGTTTTAGCTTCATTTAGGAAGTCTACAGGGTGGAATTCCTTAGTTTACTTTTGAAATAAAGCTTGGAATCGCTTGAGAACTTGATTTGAAGTTGTTCCTTAGTCAAATAATTTGTTAAAAGAGGGTAGCATTTTTAATTTTTTATATTGGAGTTTTTAATTTTTAGCATATGGAAACAAGCCAAACCAATGATTTTTAAGAAGGTAGTTTCACATTTTAGGTGAGGATATTGTAAAATATTTTGAATTTTTTCAGAAGAAAATTACTGACATCATGGCTAGATTTAACATATTTAAGAAATATTTTAAATACTCACAGAAGTGTAGTGGATAAATAGAACAGGTAACCATGTATTTACCATCAGTAATAGTATGTTAACATTTGCCATATATATTTTAAAAAATGATTTTAAAGTCCTTCCTTTACCAGAGATAATCATCATCTTGAGATTGGTTTATATACTTCCTGCCCATGTTTCTAGACTTACTGTATCTATTTGTTGATTAACATTTAGTGTTGTTCTAATCCGAAAGGATACATGCACCCGTATGTTCATTGCGGCACTGTTCACAATAGCAAAGGTATGGAAGCAACCCAGATGTCCAAAAATAGATGATTGGATCAAGAAGATGTGGTACATATACACAATGGAATACTATTCAGCATTCAAAGAAGATAAACACATGCAACTTGAAGCGACATGGATGGAATTAGAGGGAATCATACTCAGTGAAATAAGCCAGAAAGAAAAAGAAAAATATCGAATGGTTTCACTTATAACAGGACTATAAGGAAACCAAATAGGAGACACTGGCTGGGGAAGGGGGGACCGGGGTGGGGGGAGGGGAGGATAAGGGCACAAAATGGAATAGAAAAGAACACAAGGGACCATGGAAATGGATCATGGGTGAATTGGTGGTGGGCTACCCAAGGGGAATACAAAATGTAAAAGACATAAATAACAGTAAAAATAAAAAAAACAAAACAACAACAACAAAAAAGCATTTAGTGTTGTTATATGAAAACTAAAGTTTTCAATTAGTTGTTATGCAATTAATTGCTTTTTTGTTCCTTTACACAACGTTGTGGACTGTTCTTTGCTTCTGTTTTTACATCTTGTTTATTTTGAACTATTCTCTAATATCCCGTGATAGGTTAATATCAATACCACAGTTTGTGTATCTTTTTATCTTTGCATGGACATTCAAGGATCAGGATTCTTTGTGCAGACTTCTTCCATAGTTATTAATGTGGTTGCAGGGACATCAACTCTTACAGCAGCATATCCTGATTCTGGCACAAGGCATCATCCTCAGGCCATTTGGTGCCAGTAGAGCTATGCATTGCTGTCTCTTGCTAACATTCCTCTGCTTTTAACAGCCAATTGCAGAAAATCCTGCAGTCATCCTTGTCATGTGCTTCTTTAAACCCCCCCAATTTAAAACCATAAAAATCTCTTCCATTTGTTTGAGAAATATACCTTTCATTATTTTATCCAGTTTTTATGTTTTTGCTTTATTTTCACCTGTGGGAGGCTAGGAGAAGGTTAGGACCTTTGATATTTGGAGGGTTATTCTACTGGAGCAACAGGTGCGCTAGTTCAGTGCATTACTAAGACTTGGTTTTTGTATAATGTGAACAATATGATTTTGTGGCCAGGTAGTTATATAGTTGTTACAGTTAATAGCAGTGAAATATTAGATATTGAAAATGATACACTCTTATTTGTGGCCATTGTGGAAATTTTTTGAGTTTTGAAAATTTTAATTTGCATTGTAATTTCAAATTTGTAAATTATGCTTTTCATTAGTCAGGATTATTTTGATGTATTTTTTATTTTGGTAGAAGTCGTATTTAAAATTACACTTACACATATTTTACACACTTAGGATTTGATTGTGATGTACTCAACTTATTGAAGAGAAAGCTGTCAATTTATGAAATTCTTGACTGTGTGTCTGACAGCTTGAAATCACCACCAAGAATTCCAGATATTAGAATATTAATGTTACTAACTCTTTCACTAAAAGTCTTCCTGAAATAAAAATGTTTAAATAAATTGCTAGGTCTGGATTGTTTCTTGCATATCAGTAGTTTCAGAAAGCTGAAAAATGTTTATGCTGTGTAATAAACAGATGCTCCTTTAACAGTGCAATACATTATGTACCAGAAATGATCTCTGTTTAATCATAGATGCTGATTTAATGAGACAAAACTAGCTTACATCAAAAATGGATTTAGGATGTGATTTTTCTGCGTTCTGTGTTTTTTCTGCATAATTAATAGACATACCTTTTAACATCATTGTCAAATATTTTTGGAGTTTTTGTTCCTTTGATTTTTATATTTATGTTCTTTGTTGAATTCCAGGAGTGTCTAATAGTCTCATGAACCCTTCAATATAGTTACTAATATATTTTAAAGAAGAGGCCTCATCATGCCTTGTATTGTCTTTTTTTGCATGGGAAAAAAAAAACCCTATTTGTTCATGTTTCAAGATGTCTCCCTTTTTTTGAATCAGGTTGTGTTTTTGTTTTTGTTTTTTTAACTTGGGGAAAATATTTGGGGGGATAGCCAATTAGCGAGTTAGTTATTGTGAGATGGTCACACTTGAGGCTTACAGTCTCCCATGCAGTGTGCTGAGTTACTTACCCTTTACATTGCATTCTGCAGACTCACCTGGACCTTTGCTCATCTGCAGGAGAGCCTTCCTTAATCTCTACTTTTGTTTCCTGTTCCCTCAATTTTATTCACTCAAACTCGGCAGCAGTTGCTGATTTTGAACCTTTAAATTTTGTACATCTGGATTGTACATCTTGATTGACAAATTTGCCTTTACTGATGGTCAGATAATTCTATATTTGCAGAAATACTGAGATTGTGTATTTTATTCCAATGAACCTAGCAGAGTTAAATGTAGTTTGGATGCATAGGGAAGAATTAATGATTGGGAGATACAGAGTTGGTAAATTATTTATTCTGGCCCCGAGGAAGCTGAAAAGCTGAGTGAAAGACTAATAAATCATTTGTGGTAGTGCTGGTTGTCACTTCCAATTATTTTAGACGGCTTTGTGATAAACTGCAGCACCTGCTAGATATCCATATACCCTCCCTTGATGCTGGCGTGTGGCTTGTTCAGTCGATTATCAGAGGCAAGTTTGTGTAAAGTTTATTTAGGTTGGAAAGGAAATTATTATTTTTTCAGTCACTTTTGTTGCTTTTGAACACTGTGAAAGGATTTCTGTGACATGGCTGGGAATCTGAATATACATACTGTTTTATCTAGGGAAGTTGTCTTATCTGTGGTTAAGTACTTGAAGAACTGTGCTTCTTTATTATTTCCAAGCTAATTAAAAACTACTGCTACTCAGATGATTAGTAGTGTTCAAGGTCAAATAATCTTTTTGATACTGTTTGACAGAGAACCACTGCTATTGTTTGACCAGAGCTGTTTTCATATTTTTCATTTTTAAATGGGTGAGGTTTTGAATTGAGTATCCCTAAATGGTACTAAGATTCCTTCCTGGTCCTAACCTCAGCTGCTGAGATCCTTACAGCCATGAAAAAACTTGAAAGAAAGCTGAGCACAGACTGATCTGGTTCTAGCGGTCATGAAACAGGGCTCCTCTAAAACTCCTTCAGAAATAAATTTATGCGCATTATATGTGATGTGCATGTTTCATGCTTGGAATTATGGCCAGCCCTTTGTTTCCGCTGTAGTTTGATAATTATTTATGTTCAGGTATTAAACAAACATGAAGTTTGTTTATATAGCAGAGTAACTTTGTTTTCATTGAGATTTTCAGCTTTAACATAAAAATGTGTGGGATATTTGAGAGGCCTTTTAAGACTATGTACAAAGTAATAATTTTGATAGTCTTACGTGCATTCAGTCACATTTTTACTTGCATTTCTTTTCATAAACCTTTATTAAGCTCTTGTGTGCTTGCAAATTCCCTTGGACCAAGAACAATAGCTGCTACTATTACAAACAGCAACTTTTTTAGAACTTAGTATGTGCACACTGGTCTGTATTTCACATATCTAAATTAGTTTTAATACAACAGCGATTACGTTTTTCTTTGGCATCTATAGATGGAGGGAAGTGTTTATGATAAACCTTAATTGGGTTTAGGAATTTAAGTCCAAATAGTGTAATAATAACTGTCATTTATTGAACATTTAATTCTGTGTTTGGTATTATATACATTGTTTCACTTTTAACCCCTGCATAATTAGTCATTATTATCTTCTTTGTTATGGATGAAGTAATTGAAGCTTCAAGAAATTAAGCTATTCTTCGTGGATTGGGATTGTCTCAAGGTCTGACTGACTCTAATTTTGGGCTTACAACCCCTAGCTTTGACAGTCAGCTATTTGATGAGCAGTGGAGAGTAGGGAGGAAAGTAGGCTAGTAAGAACTTGGCAACTGGACACTTTTCCAGAGGTGGGCCTGGAGTTGCTGGTTTTTTTGTTTTGTTTTTTAGTTAGTTTTTTTTTTTTTTGAGAGGAATTAGAGATGTAGGTTTTATGTGAAATGTCTCAATTTTTAAATCTTGGCAGTTTATACAGGATGAATTGTTTGTCTACTGGATATGTCCCAACAGGTGCTAGTTAACCCTAGCATATTGTCTCTGACAGAATTTATTTTAACTGGTGTCAAAACAGTTTTCAATTGAAAGCTCGTAGAACCTATGAAGCAGTATTAATAGATTAATATCAGTAAAATTTCATCCTTTGGATGATTAGCAGACTAGGTGAAACATAGGGTAATATATAGTAATCCTGTATCTTTCATGATTTACCTAAGATGAATTTTAGTTGAGCTTGGATTTCAAGTTATTATGGGCTACTACTAATTTAAATATAGTCTACAGCATAGAGCATGAAATTAAAGAACAAAAAAGTTATACTTGTTGCTAACTTAAGGAGATATTAAAAAATTAGCAACTGTTTATTGAAACTCAATATTGTGCTTCTGGTAACAAGTCCTTTTACTATTTCTCCCCACTCATACTCATCCCTGTGCTATGAATCTTGTGAAGATTTAATATAAGTGTAGTTTTTCATTGAAATGTCTATCAAATTACAGATGGATTTAAGTAATATGTGTAATATTGTGACTTTTAACAGAATTTAGCCCAGTTAATCAAAGGCCTTTATTTGTATGGCGTACTAACCCCCAGTAGCAAAATTGTAGTGAATGGGAAGCTGTCTAATATAGTCATTGATTTTTTTTTTTGTTGTTGTGGCTTTATTACATGCTTTTATGTTACTTACAGTATAAATTAAATACCCACATAGACAACATCAGTTGTGTTTAAAGTGCTTAAAAGAAAATTTAGACTATTTAGTTGTTAGATGTTTTTTCCACAACTTCAATCAAGACTTAACATAATAATTGTTGCAAATTCACTATTATAGAATTTTTCAAAATAGATTTTCCTAATGGACTATCAAGGTTTATCTTCTAAGGAAAGCTAGTACATCCAAAATCTATAGTTCTAAGGAAAAAAAAAGGGGCGGGTTTAAAAATCTTGAATTCTTTCATCTGTTCTTTCTATCTTTTATATATTTTTTATTATACAAGTAAAATACCTGTTACTGACCTAATTTTTTCCATACAGGTTACTTTTCTTGATTCAGAACATTTTCTTCAGTGATACTCAATCGTTGGTCAAAATTTGGCTTTAATAATGCAACAGAAAAATGTTTTTAATCATAAGAATAATGTATGTTCACTACAGAAAAAACTAAAAAATAAAAGCACACATGATCCCAGCAAAACTACCAGCAAACCCCCTTTTTTCCTTGACTTTGCTCAGCACTTTATATTTGTCTTTTATTTGGAACTTAATGGAGTTGTTTTTAAAAGGCATCATAACATTTGACAAGAGTTCAGATGCATCTTCTTCACAAAGCTGCTCATCCAGTAGCTGGAGTAAATTAGTCTCCCTTTTCCACCTTTCTAAGTCACTATCCTTCTATTATTCCTTGTAGCCACTTGTATCATACTCCACCTTTCTTGAGGGCAAGCACTAACTTATATTTATCTTTATATTCTTATAATCTTCACTTACTGCTGAATGAATAAAAGTAGATCTTAAATTGAATTTATATCATGCACCTATCACTTGACATAGCAAAATGATAGCAAATATATGATTGCAATTTTTATAATTTTAATGGGCTTAAAGAGGAAATTCTATGCAAGTTTGATTATACTAAGAAATCCCTGAAGTTTTTAGAACTAATAATTCTCCCTAGACCTAACGATATATCTGGTCTCCTACATTATAATTAATTTATGAAGATTTATTGTATTCAGGTTTGTCAAATTTTATTTGAAGGGCAAATTTTGCAACTAAGTATGTATAATGTAGTATTACAGTATTAAAAACTGCAAAAACATAAAGTACTGGAAGATTTATAATTAGATTTATAATTTATAATTGAATAGAGAATTTTATATATCGTGGATCTAATATAGTATTCTTTAGATAAGGGGTAATCCATAAGGTGAAGTTATCTTCTTTTAAGTAGGAAACAAGTTTTGGGACATAAATAATTGGTTCAAGATGATAAAACTTCAGTTTCCTTCAGGAAAAACAATAAAAATAATAAAAAACACAATTAGCAGGCAACTATAAATCAGGGATATTCTACAGGGGAGGGGGAGAGAGAGGAATCAAAACAGGGAAGGGAATAGCACAGGGGACTATAGTGATGGTTCGCAGGTGAATTGGTGGTGGGAGTTTTACAAGGCGTACACCTGAGAAGAGAAGGCAAACATTATACAAAAATGAACAGTGATATATATATATATATATATATATATATATATATGTAAATATTAAAAATTAGACTTCAGTTCCCTTAATGCCCACTACTAATGTTTACTCAATAAATATTTTTTGAATGAGTACATTAAATGCCTTCTTTGTACGGAGTTGTTGAAAACTTTGCTGTGTATAGTTTAGGAAAGCAATTACAGGGAAAGTTATTATAAATGTATATATTAGAAAACAATTTTTGCATTTCTTTAAAGTATTTATACTTGAAGAGAAGAATTTAGAAGACAATACTTTTAAAAGCATGACAATGCTAGGAAAGATGAAATAGGATGGGTTCTAGTTAGCTTTGTTTCTAGCAGCACTTTGACTATATAATTGGAAGGTATCTTCGGATAAGCTATGTGGAAACTTTTCAAGTTGGAAGATTTCAGCTGGAGTGTCTAAAGGGTCACTTAAAAAAAACTCTCTATATTAAAATAAAATGTGTCCAAGCTTTAAAGAAAAGATCTCAGAGTTTGCAGATGATCCTAAAATTGGAGCTAGAGGAAATAATGAGGAACAATGCAATCAGATTCAAAAAGATTTGGATTGTTTAGGTGATTGGGCCAGCAGATGGCAAATGCAGTTCAGTGTAGACAAATGTAAAATAATTATCTTAGGAACAAAGAACCAATCATACAGCACACTGATCAGGAAAAAATTTGTGGGTTATTGTAGGAAAACCATTGAAACAGTTAACCCGGTGCACAGCTGCAGCAAAAAAGGCAAGCAAGAAACCAAATTAGCAGACGGATAGAATATAAAGCAAGAGGCAATACTTATAGTGTATTAAGAAACTTGCTAGACCCCATCTAAATTACTCAGTCTAGTATTGGTTGATACAACCACTTTAGAAAGAGTAAAATTTCTCCTAAGAAATGGACTAGAAATTGTAACAAGCAAATATAATAAATAATGTTAGAGATTTTGAACTTTTTTTTTTTACACACTTTCAATTTGTGAACTTTCATAGATAAGAGCAAGAGATTGAGTCAAAGTGTAGACACTTTAGGTTTGCCCACTATCAAAAGTTGGGTATTGTAGAAGACTTGTTTTGGTTATTTGGAACTCTCCTGAACCCCCTTTCTAGTTTAGGGATGAGAATGCCCTCTCAGTACTAAAGAAGCCTAAGGGCTGGTATGAGGTCCGTCTGCATCTTGAGTGTTGCTCCTTGGCAACTGTAGAGAGATGATAGGCAGGAGATCTGAGAGCTGCCAATGAGATCCTCTGTCCAGGCCCTTGACTCTCGATGCGGTGACATGTTGCAGGCTTCATTTAGACTGTGGAAGTAGGGCTCAGTGACTTGCTTACCTTGGTTCCTGCCCAAGATTCATTTTCCAATCTTTCCTTAAGTTTTTTTAGCTATTCAGTTCTCAACCAGTAAATTTATTTTTGACTGAGAGTAACCAGAATATATCCATTGTTTATAATCCAGAACCCTAACTGTTAACAGTGATTGTGTTCTGCTCTTTTAGACTTGTCACTGCTTGTTTTGCTCATTTTTGGGTACTTGAATGTTGTTTAGTTTGTTTGGAATGGTATCTTATTATAAATCAACTTTGGGAGAAGAGAAGAAAGCTGGAATGCAAATATCTCTAAGTTGAAAGGAAGCAAGAAGAATTTGTACTAGTACTAACTTGTTTGTAAGAAGCATATATACATTTCTCTAAAGTGCCCTTTTCTTATTTGGAGGAAACTTAGTTTCACATGAGTAATAGGTGATAGGCTCAGGAATCCAAGGTTTTTTGCTTTTATTTTGCTGAAAATTCCTGAGTATTTGTTGAATAGAAAATTTGAAAATACTGAAATATGAATTAGGAAGTATGGGTTATACTTTGAATTTTTGGTGACTTGCTTGATTTTTAGAATATTTTTAATCACAGAAGCAATGTTTTCAATAGTAAGATTTTCTGTTCATCACACATGTCATATTGACTTATCTTAAAATTATTAGTCCGATATATGAACGTTTGAGGCACAGCCATATCAGAGTAAAAGGGGAAAGAAGTAATAGAAGTTACTTTTTGAGGGGTTGTGTGCAGGACTATTCCCTGGAAAAAATTTGAAATAATCAAGGATTTGTCTTTGAGACATCCTTCTTAAAAGTGAAATGGAACTCTCTCATAGAAAGATGTCCTTTTGTCCATGAAACATACACCTGTGAGTTGCCAGTTCTCTTATTGGATTTAAAGTCCTGTGTGTATAATGGCACCCCAGTATACTTGGAAAATTACTTTAAGTATGTGAGAGTTAAGGGTAGTTGAGTTTTGCATTCTAACCTTCAAATGATCTGACAGCTTTGTAAAATGGAGCAGTACTTTTTTTCTGCCTTTTGTGTATGTGTTGAAAGATGTTTGGGACATGGGCCTGGAACACTGAGCAGATGAGTACATGCTGTGTGCGGTTGGTGTGCGAGACTGCTGAAGACTAGCTGTATATCTTCAGGTAGCATAAGAATCAATACCGAATAGCCCAACCTCCTTGCCTTTCAAGATGCACATATCCTTCTTCTTGTATCGCACCTTCCTCTGTGGCACAGCTAGCCATTCCTGTTGTCACTTGCAGCTGAGCTGCACTGGCTGCTTTTAAGACTCTCACAGCTGTATGTGGGGCTGATATTCTTGACTATCTGGTCAGTTCCTAGGTGAAAGGTATGCCTTTTATTATCCATGCCTTCACTTTCACAGAGGGTGTGTAGGGTAGGAAAAAGGTCTGTGGCTATCTCTGGCTAATGGCCTTCTTTGTATACTACTGTTGGATATTCATGGACTGCTTTTTACTTGCTAAAAAAAGGTTTGTTTGGAGTCATTTTAGAGCACAGGTACCTCTAGATAGCTTCACTTTCTACTGTGGTTCAGGTTTGGTTGCCTTCCTGTCTGCCTGCTTCCCTCTCTTCCTTCCTCCCTCCGCTTTTTCTCTCTGTATGTGCGTGTGACAATTATAGTCATTTCTTTCTTATAGAAAATGTGTTAGAAAATTCTGTGTGAAAATGCAACTTGTCAGTTTATTCTAAAATATTGGGTTATTGATTAGGAGGGATTAAATGTTTAAAAAATTTGTTTATGTAAAAGTGGTATATACACATCTGTTACTTTTTAAAAATGTAACACTATGTTATGGGCAGGAAATACACCCACACCATCTCTCTTAATAGTTACTTAACATTCTGTCCTCTGGATGTATCATAGTTTACTAACCATTCCCACTGATGACTATTTGGGTCATTAGAATTTTTCACTATTATACATCATACGTTGTTCAGAATACTTTTGATACTGTTTGCATATATCATTCATTGTTTCCATAGAATAATTCTGGAGGTGGAATTACTAAATGAGAATGTACATTGATAAGGCTTCTGCTTTTTATTATAAGCCAATATCATTGTTTCACAAGCAATTTTGGAGAATCCTTTTTATTTCTCATATGACAGCAACAGGTATTAATACTTAAAAGGAAACATCTTTGCTAATTTAATAGGAGAAAAGTAGAATTTTAATGTTGATTTTTCATATTTATTAAATATCAAATTACTTATTAAGAAGATTGTCTCTTCTGGCATGTTAGTGGCATTTTTTTTGCTGTAGCAATTTAAAGTTTTTATTTAATCAAGTTTCTTATTTTGCATAAAAAATTATTTTTGGTGTTTAAAAATTTTAATATAGTTATTTAAATCAATTTAGGATTTTTAATTATTAGTTTTTTGGCATATGTTCTATATTTCCTGCTTACTAGCCTTGCAGACGTTAAGGTGCATATAAACTCATAATCAGGAATATAAAGAAAAGAGCATTGGCCTGCTGCTAGCTGACTGTGACCTTGAGTCTTAACTTTTGTTTCTGTATAGTGAAGATAGTGGTCTGGTATAGTGTTGTTTATTTTGTTATTTTTCCATGAACCATAGAAGCAAAAAATTAAATCAAACGTAGTACACATATTTGCACATTCATACTCATATACAGATGTGTGTGTGCATATATACACGTGTTCTACTTTTTTGTATGTTATGCCATATGTAAAAACACAATGCCAAATTATTAAAAAAAAACAAAAAACAAATTGCTGTGTGCAATTTATTAAGTTGCTTTCATTACCCACAAAGGGTTATTAGTCACAGCTTGTGAAATTGAGCTCTCAAATGTCTTCTAGGGCTGACGGGATAACAGCAATACCTTGCCACTTTAGCTTGTCATAAGGCCTGGATCCTATCTTTAAGCATTTAACAAAGCTTGCTACATCAATAAACATTTTCAGGAGGAATTCAGTCTGCTAATTTGGACCCTTAGCGTAGTCTAGGGGAAAAAACCAAAGACATAAAATGAAAGTTCATTTCCTTGTCAGATCGCTTTAAAATGTCTTCAACAGTTCATACTCAGGCCGTGTACCACACACCATACCTTGAGTAACACTGACCTAGAGGCTGGTCTTTGCATACTTTCTAGTACTTCGTACTTTAAAATTTGGTTGCTCAGTGACCACTTCTAAACATGAAAATTAAGAGATAAAATGCCTAAACTCACTTTTTGTGATTAAAAAAAAAAATGCTTGTGGGTAGGACCTAAGCAAGAGAAACATGAATGAGATTATTCCAGTTATTTTAGGCTAGGTCTCTAGAGGCACATAAAAGGCAGACTTTGTCCTTTCCACATCAAGCAAAGGAAATATCCTGGTAAGAAGCTGATGAATAGCCAGTGAAGAGTCAGTTAGGAAAAAAGTGCAATATCATTGAAAAAAAAAAAAAAACAGCATTTGGATATCTACTGGATCTTGTGCACCTGTGTGTGTGTGCATACATGAAATTATTTTTATGTATCTGATTTTCTAGTTTGGGGGCAAGATGTAGACCTTTACAAGAGAGGTTCTGTGATGTACAACCATTAAAGCTCACTTTGGTGACTTGGGTAATTGTAATGGAACCATGGAGCCATTAGGCTCCAGATGGAACTTTAATCTGGCTTCTGATTGAGCCAAGTGTCCTTGTAAAGTCTCTAAGCATCTGTTTTGGAAATATATGTGACATTATTCAAAATTTGTACAAATTAAGCCACCCTTGGGTTATACTTCAATTTTTCTTTATTGAGAAATGTATTGTAAACAGTTTTGTGCAATCAAATAGCCTATTCCCGTTATTTATTTGCCTCTTAACTGGTCATTTTTATTTTTGTGATTGAACTCTTAATGGATTTGAGAAAGCTTACATTATACATCTAAATTTATAATTTGTTTACAAAAATGTGAGTTTCCTACTTTCAAATAGTTTTCACATAGGGAGACACTATTTGAAAATAAAAATTACGGTGATTTCACAAACCCTCAAATCATCTGCCTTATTCCAGAATGAAGTTTATTTTTACTGATAATTGAAATCCCAGCAATAGGGGAGACCTTAGGGCTTGATCTCCAAACATTGTATGAATAAGATACCAGTTTCGTTTATCTGCCTCTGTTTGTCTTCAGACTTGCTTCCTTCATGATCACAGGGTAGCTGCCATTTGGAAACTGCAGCAACAAACAGTAGCAAGAAAAATCAAGAACCTATCTCCTTAGGCTAAAAGTTTTTTCCTTCAGTTTTATTGGCTTAGTTTAGACCTCAGAAATTAAAATTATATTGTGGGAAGAAATATTAGCTAGGAATTTTATAGTCCCTTTGGCTTTTCTTGTTAAGTAGAGACTGGAAAAACTGCTTTTTTTATATTGGGAGTTATATTGCCTGAGCCAGGTGAAGTGTAAGGAGATGGCATTATTAAATGTTAGTGGCGTTTTGTCAGGAAACTGTCATATTTTTATCTCTACTATTTGTACTTTCCCTGGAAGAAGGTTATACAGTTAGTATACCCAGTAGCTCACCCTGCTTGTGTAGCTAAGTTGTCTTTTTTTAAAAATTGTAGTGTAATTTGTATAAAGCACAGTTTTCAGCCTGAGTTTTAATACTTGAGAATGAGTATTTGGAAATTAAAAGTTTAAAGTTCTTGGAACAGGGTATCTTATTCTGGATTTAAGCTAGGGAATACTGAAAATACTGGTATATAAGAGAAAAATTCCCAAGGGAATATTGGAGTAAATGTAGATTTTAGGTTTTCCACCCCTACTTGAGGATTTCCTCAAGGGTGAAAAGCTGTGGGTTTCTGCCAGTTAGCTCACTGTTCTTAATTTCTTTTGCTCTTTAGTGTGTCAAAATGTATTACTCCAAATATTACTAATTTGAATTTTCTGATAAATTGATTAGAGATAGTTTCACACTGTAACTAAAGAATTTGATAAGTAGCTAAAAGGTCTTGTGGGTTTTTTTCTAATAGGTCTTATGGATTTTCTCTGATGCGTCTATCTGAAATCAGTCCTCTACATACTGGTTTGGACTCCCTAAATTCTGTGCTAGATATTCACTTGATGCATATTTTTCTTCACTTTGCTTTTTTTTTCTTTCTAAATTTACTAGAATAGCATGGCACCTTTCCATGTGAGCACCTAGATCTTTTCTTTTATTTCTAGAGCCTTACAGAATTCCAAAGTATTACTGTGTCTGGATAGTTTCTTAGTATAGTTTTATATGATGGTAAATTTCTTACAGTTGTTAAAAGTTCACCTCCTTTCCTCTACAAAGGTGATTCTCCAGGCAGAGAACATGTGCTTCCCAGGGAGGAGCAAGTCTGAAACATACATGGGCTTTTAAAACTTTGTCCTTAAATTCTGATACCTTCTTGGTAGAGTATTAATCTTGATGTAAGAGCTGCGACTATTTCAGATACTAGAGCTGACAAAAGTTTGTAAACGCCTAATATTCTGACTGTCTTCTTCTGGCAATCTAATAATTTTGAACAGCTTGCCTTTCCCTTGGTTGGAAATCATTTTCTCATTGATAGGCATTATGTCACTCCACATTCTTCTTCTCTAGCCGAGCTCACCCTGTAGCTGTCATGTTTTCCCTACTCTGCATTATTACAGTGCTATGAACTTGTAATCATCTCTAAACTTTACTTTCCTGTACTTCATTTTGAGCTGCTTGAGAACAGAATGGTGTAATGATCTTTATATTTTTAGCATGCGGTAGTGTACTTAGTGGTACATATAAGTACAAATAACAGAAAGTGAAATATTTGTCAATTATGTGAATAATTGAATAACTTGGTATCTGTTTAACTGTTGAATAACTTGGTATCTACTAAGTATATTCTTTTTTTTTCATAAAATTACTGGACTTTGAATAATAAAAGTTGCTGAATATGTCTTTTGTTGTTGATGTTAATAACTTGGAGTTGCAGAAAGGCATTACCCAAGCACCTGTGTAAGAGATATAAAATAGGCTTTGATACTTAAATTTTCAAATCTACAAATGGTGGAGCAGAGCAGAAATGGGATATCACTGAAGAGGAAAAATGACTGATGGACTTGTAAGCCCTGGCCTCTAGCTGACTGACTATTGATGCAGCTCAAGAAAGAATCTGCCCATTAGGTGGTTTATTTATTCTAAAGAAAAAAATATATCCATTAAATAGTTTGGTCTGCTGTTATTGTAAAAGGAAAAGTCCCAAAGGTTGAGGTTGATACTACTCATGCCAGCATTAGCTGGAAGATTTTTAATATTCTGGTTTCTACTTCTCTTGAAGGAGAGAGAGTTATAGATGGATACTCCAGATTTTCTTTGCTGGTGGAATAGTGACTAATAGAGAAACCTGAACAGACAGGGTTGACAGTCTTACTTTGTTACTTGCTAATTGTGTATCATTGGGCATGTTTTTTTTAATCCTTTTTATACCTCAGTTTATTTATCTGTAAAATGGTAATAAAAGTGGTACCCATATTAGATGGGATGGGATTTAAATTAGATATGGTATCTGTAAAACTCTTAGAACTGTTCCTATTGTATGTGCTATGTATTAGGTGCTATCATGCTGTTAATACTTGAATTTCCTGTTTACCTCTTCTTGTTCTAAAAAAAGTCCATGCATTTATAGATTATTTAAATTCCTATATGTGCTAGTTATGCCATTACACAGGTTCCAATTCTGTGACACAAATATTCTCAGTTCTTTGGCATTTACTTCTCAGAGACAAGAGTAAAATCTGTTTCTTGACTGTGATTAATCTGTATTTACCCCTGAATCATGATTCCATTCTTAAATGTTCTATAAGAATCTACTTTCCAGTAATTGTGGCCAAAGGACAGACCTAGAGCCTATGAAATCCTTAGGCTAATGACTATCTTCCAGTGACACCTATTTGAGAGCCAGTTGTTCCGTCTCCATGATAAGTCCACATCTCATCCCAACACCATGGTGAGTCCAGGTGCTTGAATTGCTCCCCTGTTTAAAATTGTATTTTATTGAGCTGTTGGAAAAGTCATGACGTTTCTGGTGAACTATTAGATTAAAGAATATGAAAAGCATTTGGCACACAATTTATGCTCATATTTAGAAAAAAAAAGATAAATATTTGACATGTTCTGATATTAACTCCTTGAAAATAGGGTCGTGGTGTGGGTATATTTCTTTTTTATGTTGGATTATGTTAACAAGGGATGTCTGAATCACTCACTCAGGTTTAAGAGATAATGTGTATGGTAGGAAGAGGAGTAGGGACTCATGAAAGTCTGAGACAGGGCTTGGTTTTAAAACTATGAGTTTTAAGGTAATATAACAAAACCTTTCAAGTGTCCTTAGCTTTATTCTGCCATTTTTTGTCTGGCTACGAATAGGAGTTTCTGTTATTATATCATTTCAGCTTGCCCTCTTATATTCTGCTGTGGCAACTAAGGCAGAAGGCGAGATTTTTACAGATATCTAATTCAAGTTGTTCCAGTGGCACTGAGAACGGGAAACTGTCAATTCTTTTGAGCCAGGAGGTGAAGGTGCTAAATCACTGATGAACTTCAGCCTGACGCCACCCACCCATGGTTCAGCCTGTCTATTGCTGCTGATGTGGTATAAAACTGGGTGCCAGGCCACACACAGGCTCTATTTAAGGCAGCCTCTTTCAGAGGACCATTGGGATTGCCATATTCAGTAAAGTATGTTGTCTGTAGAGGCTGAGAAAATGACTGTTTTGAATCTGAATGCTGTTCAGAGGAAGGCTGTTGTGGGAATATGGTCACACCCTGTTTTATTTGATGCATAGTAACTGTATTAGTTTGTCAGGACTGCTGTAACAAAGGACCACAAAATGACTGGGTGACTTAAATAACAGAAATTCATTAATTCTGGTTTCTGGAGGTTGGGCATCTGAAGTCAGGGTGTCAGTGGGTTTGGCTCTTTCTGAGGGCTCTGAAAGTATGATTCTAAAATCCTGATTATTTTACTTAAGTGCCTTCTTTTTAGTAATTAGCACATTTGCTGTAAATGATTATCTTACTGTATTATTAGTATTATTGTAATATCATTATAGATGCCAGAATGTTAAATATGATTAATACATTTGGAAATGTTTATAGAATTTATAGTGGGAGGTTTCATTTAAAAAATTGATCCTTTTGGTTAGTATACACATTTTCAAGATAATTATTTTTAATAAGAAGTTGTCTCCTCCATAATGTCAGGACAACTAAGAGTTTGCCGTCAAGATACAATCTGACTTAAGTTTAAAATCACTTTATTTTTTTTTTCCTTTTTATTTTATTTATTTATTTATTTATTTTTTTATTGTTATTTATGTTAAAATCACTTTAATCTTTGATATTAAAATGTCTCTAACAAGAGCGTTACATATTTAAAGTAAAATAAAATTTGATTATATTATCAAACTGATTTAAGTTAGTGTTATTTTAGTCATTCTGCTAAAATAAATTTGCTTTCTTCATTTTAATACTAAATTTAAAATGTAGTTGTAATCTATAGGATTTGTAACAGTACTTTGACTTTGTATTTTAATTTTGCATTTGTCTTTTGAAATGTCAGTATTCATTTTACTGCTGCTTAACAGCATTTCTAAAAGTTAAATATTCTGACTGAGGTGTCTATCCCTTACCCCAAATGAGTGTATCTATTTAGCAGATGCAAATACATTAACTCCTGCCATTAGAATAGCCCATCTATTTCTGATTCACTGAATTTATTTCAACATCTTCTTTTTACATTTTTCTCATGAGGAAACTTAAAGTTGTTTGCTAGGCCTCTTCCTTTCCTTACTCTCTTCTTTCTTCCTTTCTTCTTTACCTTTTATTTCAAATATTTTCAGTCTTTTTATTTTCAAATATTTTCAGTCTTCACCAACTCCCCCTGATGTTAACATCTTATATAACCATAGTACAGTTTCTTAAATGTAAGAGTTAACATTGGTATAATACTAGTAACTAAATTACTAATTTTATCCAGATTTCACTAGTGGGTTATTTAGAACCCACTGTGCTTATTGTTATATCTCTTTAACCTTTTACTTGTGACAGGTCTTTGTCTTTTGTTGTCTTTCCTGCCCATGATGACTATAAAGAGCACTGGTCAGTTATGTTGTGGAATATTCCTTAGTTTGAGCTTGTCTGTGTTTTCTTATGATCAGAGTGAGCTTGTGCATTATTGGGAAGGATACTACAGAGGTGATCTTGATGTAAATGATGTGTTATTATCAATAATGTGGCTACTCTATTTTTTATTTAATATATAAATTCAGGTGAGAGTCACTTAAAATTAACCATTTTAGAGTGAACCATTCAGGCACATTTGGCACATTGACAATGTTTTTCTTGCAAATCACCACCTCATCTAGTTCCAGAGCATTTTCTTCACCCCAAAAGGAAACATATAACTGTTAATAATCGGTTGCTCCCAATTTCCCCCTTGTCTTAGTCCTTCTCCTCAACAAGTATGTGTTCTGTCTGTGGATTTACTTACTGTTGATAGTTCATATAAATGGAATCATATAATATTATTTTTGTTTCTGACTTTAACTTAGCACAATTTCTTTCAAGGTTACTTGCATTTTGGCATTTATCATTACTCATTTGTTTTTATGACTGAGTAATATTGTATGTATATATAATTGTATAGACATGTTAGGTATAAATGATTTGTTTGACCATTCATCCATTAGTGGACATTTGAGTTTTTTTTTTTAAATCTTGTGTCCTTTATGAATAGTGCTGCTACGAACATCCAGGTACATGTATTTATGGAATTAATGAATCACTGGGTAATTCCAACAAACTTTCTAATTAAGATATTTAATTCTTCTGGTTTTCTTTTGATTGAATACATCTAATTTTGTCACAGTATAAAAAAGTATCACAAAACTCAGAGCAGAAACTATTCTTTAGATTTTATATGTCGGAGTGAGTTATGTTTTGAAAACTGGAAGTATTTGTCATTCTTATTAAGATATTTTTTTCCTGGATTTGATTGTTGACAGACTTTACTTATTTCCCCATTTATAATGATAACAAGATACAGTGTTAAGGTCTATGAATTTGTAATATTTTATGTATTATCAGTTAATGTTGCATTGCCTTGTCCTTATTTTGGACAGTTTATTTCATAACACATAGCACAACTTTGTAATTTAAAGAAAAATCTGATAAATATCCTGAGGAACAACACAAGGAAGGGTGACTTTTATACTTTTATTGTTTTCCATTTCAGATTTGAGATTTTTTTGTATATTTTTGAAACTTTCTTGCAATGATTTATTTTCATGTGATAGATAATTATGATGTTATATTGGTTTTTAATAATACCTTATATTTGTCATATAGCAGATAGAGAAAGGAGGGAAAAGAGTTATAAACATTCGAGGCCTTTTTCGCACTGGTGGACTAGCAACTTGATACAATTTCAGCTATATTAGGGAAGCGTTTTACAGATACTTTGAAATAATTTTATACTCAAACAAACTTATACAAATAATAATACAACAAAGTCTATTAAATATTATACTCTGTAATTTGTTTTTGTGTGATATTTAGTAAAACAATCCCCAAGATGCAACCTCGGTTTGTCAGGACATGTATCACAATGCTAAGCTGAGACTAACTAAGCTAAGCTAAGAATTGGTTAAGGATGCAGGCTGAGTCTGGTCCACGAAAGTAATTGCAATAAGAATATCTTATCACACATCGGAAATAAACATATCCAGTTCCAAACAGCTTGGGCGCCATAGCGGTGCTGCTCCAGTGGACGCATTAACCCCACACTGGTGCCTAAGCGGAGCCGCTCAGAGTGCAAAGGACTAATAGAAGCCTGTGACAAGATGCTAAGGAAGAAAGGATTTTACTTACAAATATATCAGGTCTCTAAAAATTGTTGTTTAGTCCATTTTTCCTTAATCTTGATGTAGTAGTGAGATTTTTTTGAAGAATATGGTAGCTTGAATCTCTTAGACTAATGTACTTTTTTTCTTGTATATAGACAGAGTAGATTTGAACCTTGGAATAGTTTCATTCATTGCAGTTCAATTTTTTCCCTGCTACCTCTCACTTATTGGTCCTCTGGGAGTTATTGTCTAGTGGTTTGCAGTGTTATTTGGTTGAAAAACTTCCTCAGAATATTGAGTTTAGGGCAGCTGGGGTGACTGGCACTTAAACATTGGGTTCCATGTTCAGAACTGGAAGCGTCTCTATTCTCAGATGCTTGTTGATGATAAACTCATTTTTTATGTTTTTAGAGTTGTAAATGTGCTGTTTTTTTCAGTGTTCAATTTTGAAATAAAAATGTTTAAGAATTTTAGACATATAAAGAGATTTCAATGGTATTTAAGAATTCTTTTGGTAAAGAATGGTGACTATAGTTAATAATATGGTATTGTATATTTGAAACTTCCTAAGAGAGTAGATCTTAAAATTTCTCATCACAGGAAAAAAATGTAACTATGTGGTAATCATTTTAGAATATATACAAATATAGAATAATTATGCTGTACGTCTGAAAGTAATGTATTGTCTTAATTAGACTTTAATAAAAAAGAAAAAAATTCTTTGACTTAGGTGACTCTGAGAACTCATTTTTGAATAGAAAAATTGAATAGGAATGTCATCAAACTAATTTTTTTAAAAAAGATTTAAAAATCTTGACTGTTTTATTTACAGGGAAAATTACATGCAACATTCCAATAATAGTAATAACACCTAGCTTTTTGCTGGTAGCAAGTGATTGAATTGATGTATAGTATTGGGAATTCGCTGGTAATATGAAATTTTCATATGTTAACATAGTATAAAGTCTGCATTTTTTTTCTTTATTGAAAAGATGGCAGGATTGCCTTATATAATGAAGTTCAAAAAGAATGTGTTAATCAGAGACACACTCTCCAACATCACTATTTTAATACATTCACTGTTTTGCACATTAAGCCAAGTGGGACTGAGTGGGTATCATACTTTAAAAGTGATCCCTCCTTAAAGAAAAAAAAAGCCCAGAAAACAAAAATGGGATAAAATTCTTCAGCAATGTTAAAACAAATGTTATAAATGCAGAGGCATTGTGTGGAAGCCCTGCTGTAGGGGTGTGGGGCTAAATTCAATTGTGACATACTGTTTTCTTTCGTGTAAAGAAATCCATTCAGCTTGTCTAGAGTGTTCTTTTTCCCTTTCCTACCCTTCCCCATCCCCTGTGAATTTTTTCTTATGATTATCAGAGAAATAAAAATCATTTTTACCCTTTGAAATTATTGCTTTGTTATATTATTGTTAAAATTTGTTAGACTCATAAACTTAAAGGATATTTTACTTAATCATATACATATTCATTTGCATGTGCAATTGCTAGAATCCAAGTATTTCTATTACCTCTACCCCATTTCAAGCCTCTAATAATTCTCATCTGGACTTTGCACAAGTCTTTTATTTGATTTCTTTTTGTACAAGCTTTCATCCCCAGCAGGTTTGTTCTCTACATAACACCAAAGTGATTCATAATGAATGTCAGCTTAGGCTATTCAAGATTTCCACTGGTGTCCCCTTTTTACTTACTAATTTCTAAAATCTTACAATGAGCTTTAAGGCCATACATCATTTGACCTCTCTAAAATCTCATTTGTACCTTTTCTCTTCCCTTCCCTGCTGTAGTCACAGTGACCGTAGTGATATTCTTCAGACATTGTGAGTTGGCCCCAGCTCCCCACCTCAAGGTCTTTGCACTTACTCCTCCCTTTGTCTAGAAAGGTCTTTTCCTTAGATATCCACTGGACTTTTTCTCCGGTCCCTTGTTAAATATCACCTTGTTAGAGAGGTCACTGAGCCCCTTATATAAAATCATAGTCTTGCTTCTTTCTGTACTCCCAACCTCCCTTATTCTCTTTACATTACTTTAGTTTTGGTCTGAATAACTTTATACCAGGTATGGCAGAGTATTCTCTCTTTTGGTTGTGATCTTTGGAATGTGAATTTAGTATATAAATTTTATGAGGGCAGAAAACTTGTTTTCTATGGAATGTCTACCTCTTAGAACTATGCTTGGTGTAAGGTAGGCACTCACTTTGAGTTTATTTGTTGAATGAATGAATGATTAAGTAGGGGAAGAGAGTTCTAGGCACATGAGAAAAGCCTTGATGTGTTTGAGGAACTGAAAATATTCTCTTTGTACTTGAGGTGAGCAGGGAAAGTGATGATCTCTTTCTTTCTTTTTAGTCTCCAAGGCTGTAAAATGTAGTTTTGTCAGGCTGAAGAAGTTCATCTTTGTCCTGAGATATCACAGATTCCACTATCCACTTTGATAGCCTAAAATGTGATCAGATGAATTTGGCCCTAGGCATAAATTGTTAGAGAGGAGCAAGACTGTAGGCATGGTGCCCATTTGGTGTACGTAGTCCAGGGATGGTGATGACCTGAACTAGACTAGTGTCATAGTGAAGAACAAATGGGCATATTAAAGGAATATACAATATTTAGGAAGCAGACCTTAGGAATTGAATGTATATAAAGCCAGAATGAGGCATAGGAATGAGGCATAGGAATCGTAAGTGGGTGAGATGTTCAGAGATCAAGAGCAGGTTTAGAGGTACAGGGTTACAGGTAATTGAGGCTAAATTGTGTTTGAGGTGGTGTTGTAGTTTCCTAGAGTTGTCATAACAAAATACCAAATACTGAATGGTTTAAAGCTACAGATATATATGTAGATATGTATGTATAGCTATATATATATCTATATTGTTTCCAGTCTAAATCAAGGTGTAGTCAGGGTCGTGTCTCTCTCTGATGGCTTGATGGGAGAATTATTTCTTTTTCTAGCTTCTGGTGTTTGCCAGCAATCCCTGGCATTCCTTAGCTAATGGATATGTCACTTCTGCCACATGAACATCTCTTCCCTATGTGTTTTCTGTAGTCTTCTGTGAGAATTTGTTTCCTTGTCCAAATTTCCCCTTTTTATAAAGTTCATAGTCATATTGGATTAGAGCTCATCCTAGTGACTTCATTTTAACTTGATTACCTCTGTAAAGACTCTGTTTCCAAATACTGTTACATTCTGGTATTTAGGGTTAATATTTCAGATCTTTCATTGATGAATGATAGAATTTTATTGATAAATTAATCAGATTTGATGTGTTGAATTAAGATAGGAAAGGTGGTCAGGAACAAAAAAGAACAAAGGTAAATCTTGAGTTTATGCTTAACTGAGAATGCTTTGTACCATTGGAGGACATAGGAAAGTGGGAAAAATGGATAAATAATTTTCAGACAAGGTAAGGATAGATAGAAATGGATTTTGTTGTAAGCCTGTTGATCAGAGTTTGTCTGTAATAGTCAAACTGGCTCATATCTAGTCAGAATTCAGGGAAGAGATTTCCTACATAATAGCTTTGCTATGATAATGGTTGGGTTCTCTGAGAGAGAAAGAAGGTGGAAAGAGGGGCGCTCAGTCTAAAAAGAAAATTAAAGAGAAATGGTTAGTACTTTGTTGAAATGGATGCCTTTATCCATTATAGAGAAAGAAAATTCTCTCATGAGATGATCTATCCCATTACTCTAAATGTCAGTTCTAGTAATGTCTGGATAGTGGATTTAGTAGCCGAAGTGGTCGCTGCATGAACAGAAGTAGAGTTACTAGTTCCTGACAGCTGCGAGTCAGCCTCTGGGCATCTTGCTAAATTTTCAAATATAATTATACAGTAGACTTCCTTTAACAAATTCTGTGTTCCCAGCTATAATTATAACTGCTTTTCTTGCCTGTAGCCTGTTCTTTGTCTTACTACTCTCCTCCTTATCTCCCCCTGCTGGTTAGAATTATCCCTTGGTCATTTGGGATCTAAGAAAATATGAAGCTGTTTACTTTGGTTTTCTTTCCTAAGCATAGATTTACCAGCGCACACCAATTTTCTTCTTTCCACTCCACTCTAAAGTACATTTCTAGTAATAAGAAGTAATGTTTTAAAGCACAAGCTAGCAATATTCTATATTAAAGTAATTTTTACTTTCAAAGAATATGGAACTATAAATTAAGTACATTGTAGACTCTCTAGTACAACTGTTAGAAAATGACCACTACAACCTACCCAGAGCGCCATGTAATAGCGAAGACTTTTACATAAAATTTTGCTCTTGGCCATGCTTCAAACCAAGAGTTATTTTGTGTGTTTGTTTTTAAATAAATAAAGATTTGCAACAAAAAATGAAGTCATCGTAAATTCTACAGCCATAATGCTGCATAGAATTGAGGTTTCATTGTGACAGTAATTTGTAAGATTAAAAATATGAGTGGGAGTTCCTATTTTCTACTTTTTCACCCAAATATCCATTTGAAAATAAATCACTTGATATCCTTTATAAACATATTTTACTTTTAAGGTGATAAGATTCAATGATATATTTCAATGTCATGTAGATTATATTCCAAGTCATTTTAATGTCTTTCTTAAGAAATAACTGAAATGTATAGATTTGCAAATGTGCAGCAATAAAGGTATGCATGAACTTTTAGCCTGCAATGGAAGTAGTCTAGAAGACATTACAGATCTGTCAATAATACATTGTATATGTATTGTTTTCTTTAGCTTATTCACTACAAATACCATAAGAGGATTATTTCTTAGGTGCTAGGCACTGTGCTAGTTGCTAATTTACTAAGGTTTTAAAAACATTTGAAGAGAGAGGTTGAGAAGGTATGCTTGTCAGTGTTGAAATATACTTGGGAAGAAGCAGTACTGTATTCATGGTGCTTACCAAAATAATTCTGTATGTTCTGGGTAGCTTTAAATATTAAAAAGTAGCACTTCTCTTACACAATAATTGGTTGACATTTTTCACCTCAATGTAAGACTGCAGTTTTTAATGAACAAACAAGAATAAAGTTTTGATAAATAAGGCTTTTTCTTGAAACATTTAGAAATAAGCTTGAAGTCTTTTAGCATTAGATTGATGGATTTCCCTTTTGTGAAAGAGTTTGAGAATAAGGTTATATTTCTTTTTTGCAGGTCCTCATCCTGTCATAGGAAGAATATTCAATCTTGAAAAGGCAGCATTTAGAATTTACCATTCTAAAAGATCTCTCCTTATCAGTATAATATTTTTGCTCATGTGATGAGGTTTTAGGTTAAGGAATGAGATTAGATTTTCAGGGGCACAATATTTGCTGTTCCCATTGTTTTGGTTCCCAAGGAATGCTTACCCCTTAGCCTTGAATGTGCTGTGGTATTAGCTCCTTTAAAATAGATTGCTCAAGACGCTTTATTTGGAAAACCTTAAATATGCATCGTGATGCATTACTTGCAATAAAAAATGAGGCTACAATTATATAAAACAAAAACACTACAGCTGCTGACAGATGTCATTAACAACTTACTCAGAGATCCTTCAAAAAGGAACTGCTAGACATTCTGATCTGAGGAGTGAAGGTCATTATAGCCCAACACTGTTGTCCAGTACAATTATTTTTTATGTTTTTAGATTTTGGATTTAACCTTTTGGTAATTTATTGGGTCTTAGGTATTTGACATAATTTTAAAACTAGGCCTCAGAATTACAATTTACAAATATAAAAGAAATGAAGAAAACAGCAAATCACTATGAGGCAGATAACATAGTAATCGTAGTTATAGGCAAGCTCCATCAGTAGATTCCAAAATAGGGTGAAAGTTAGAGAGAGCTAGAATATTTGCATAATCTAAAAGTATCTTTCCAAGATGCTTAATAATTACAAAGGGAAAAATAATAACTTTACTGAAGAGAAAGCTGGCAAAACACCAAGTAATCTAGATTAGCACCACCAATAAGAATACCCATTAATACCTGACATATTATGATCCATTGAAGGGGACACAGCATCACTTATGTGGTAGTATTGCCAAAAATGTAAAACCTCAATCTAATCAGGAGAAGTCATTAAATAAGCCCAGGTTGGGGCACATTCTACAAAGTCACACTATCTTTCTAACTATCAGGGTTATAAAAAACCAGGAGTTGTCCCAGATTGGAGAAGATCAAGGAAGCGGTATCCACAGGCTGTGTGGGATCCTGCATAAGCTCCTGGAATAGAAAAATGTAAGAAAAATAGAAAACACTAGAAGAAACAGCACTAGTGGAAAACTAGAAAGATTTGTGTAAAAGGCCTGTGATTTAGTTAATAGTGTTGAACCAGTGTTAATTTTATGATTTGGAGAACTGCATCAAGTTGCATATGATGACAGGGCAAACTAAATGAAGGGCATGTGGGAATTCTGTACTATTATTGCAGTTTTTCTAGAATCATAAAAAATTTTAAAAGTTAATTCTTATGAAAATCTGATGTGGTGCTCACACATGTTTATCCTCTTGAGGTTTTGTAGATGCTGCACTATTGAAATGAAGGAAGTGTCTTTTGTTTTAGAAACAATTATCCTTTAAAGTCAAGTTTTGCTTGGCACTATTTGGCTGACCACCATTTATCATTTTTGTTTCCCCTTATCTTTTAATAACAAGTGTAGAGACAGCCAACCGGTTTCAGTTGTGTAGCAGGGTTAGTAGGCAGGCCTCTGCTATAGTCTGTGGACTAGTCTATGGAAGAATTTAAAGATTAGAAGTAGATAACTTCCAAATCAAAAGTGAATAGGAGGTATTCTGGAGATTCCATTATGACTTTACCCGAAAAAAGTGAGCATGTTTCCAGGATATAAAATACAAATTATACAGTGTTCCAGAAGTTTGTTTTCTTTTCAAACAAAGTGTACTTTTGATGGATTTCAACTTGTAAGGAAGAAAATTCTGGGGGAAGTGGCCATGGAAGGAACTTTCTGTTTTATTTTGTTCAACACATAACCAGTCATCTGTCATGCATTTGAGACTAGATCCACATAACAGCCTTTCCAAAGAAACATGTATAATGTCACTAGCTGTATGTGGAAAACCATTAGTTATATTTACACAGAAGTTTATGCCTCCTGATTGCAAATACCACTACCAAACTGGACTTACTGAGATCAGTGGTACTCTTTATTTTTTTCCATGTAGAGTAGTGTCTGATGACAAATGTATATTGAATGAGGAAGTGAATACTGAAGATTGTGTAAGGTGGATTTCTATATTAAATGTAAAATTTCAATGTCTGTAAGAAGACAACTTTAGGGCCTCCCTGGTGACGCAACACTAGCAAGCTGTCAGCAGCCACTGCAGCATGAGTTAAGCCCTGGCCCTGGAGCTAAACCACATGGCGCAGTAGACCTCTCCTGTCTTGCCTGCTGCTCCCCTCAGCAGTGTATTTCAGCCTGCTTGTTCTGCTGCCCACTCTGACTTGGGTGAATACTCTTACCACGTCCCTCCCCGCTGCATCTCTGGCCTGCACCCCTGTTCTTGTATGCATTAATAAATAAAAATAAATCTTAAAAAAAAAAAAAAACAAAACTTTAGGGTTGAGCATTTGAAGCCAAGCCATCAAAGTGGAAATTTTCTGGAGACTCAACTACACTTGTTATTAAGGGCATCTCAAATTTCATATTTGGTAATTTAGTAAGGCTATGATGTTTCCATACTTGGGTTTATTTCCTTGTGTTTCAGTGGTATTGTGCATTCTGCAAATCATAAAGTTAACACGGGTTCACACCTAGAAAGTTCTGTGGAGACATGACAGTTGTGCTTTACCTGAGAATTTGAAATTAGGGGAGGGGAGAGAGTGACTGGAGAATTCTCCTGTTTCTGGGTTATAATTCTTAGCAATCTTATAACCATTATTCTAGTCAGAAAATATTTCCAAGTATGCTTATTATTATATCATAACTGGAATTACAGGCATATCTGAGTTGCATAATTAGGCAGCATAAAATATACTATTTGGATACCCAATGAATTTATACTGAATTAATTGCTTTTGCTTTGTTAAAAAATACTAATTTTATAGTTACACTTATTTGATTCGACAAATTCATCCACCTTCTTTAACACAAAAATATATTTCTGAAATGTCATGTTCTTACAGGTTTAATAAATGTTTCCTCTTCTCCCATTCATGGCACATATTTATCATATCTGTGATTCTTTTCAAAGTCATTTATGAGAGTTACGTATGCTCTCAGAAAGCAGATTTGTTTAAACTCTTGGTAGAAGAGTTTGGGGGAGTTTGGGGGAATGTTAATTTTTTCCTCATTGATGTACTATGGAATGTCCATAGGACACTAAAATGACTTAAAGTCTCATTCAGTTTTTCACTGTTTTTATTGTGTATACAGGAACCATAATATTGGGTGGAAGGATGTATTTATAATTTTTATTTGCTCAGAGAAATATAGACTAGATTAAAATGCGGTTTTAATGTTATAAGATAAAAATATTCGTTTGGGTTTAAAACCTAGGGCAGATTGCAAAGTTAATAGAGGTTTGAGCCCTGGGTCTTGTTAATTCTGAGCAAGTCAATTTGTTTATCTCTTATCTTCAGCAAGTTAAGTTTTCTTTCTCAATCTTTTTTCTCATTTATAAAATTTTGAAGTTGAGTAACCATCTTGCGTGGCTTGTGAGGATCACATTGACTAAACACGATCCTGGATATTCTAGCGCTGGATACCAGGGAGGTGGCATGGCCCCATTTGGGACCTCCAGTGAGCAGTGGAGGTATTCTGAGCCCTGGCCCTTGGCCACAGCAGTCACTGTCAGTTGGCTCCTATTTTCTGGTGAGGGAATGTCTGTGAAAGGATTTTATGAATCGTTGTATTGGAAAAATAGAATTATAAAAGGTCTTTAAATGTTAAAATGTGGTTAAGCAAATTTGGTGTTGTTTTATAGGATTTTCCTGTCACAAGTCCAGAATCTGTACAAACTAACTCATTCAGGTCTTCTAAGATAATAATACCTGAATTTGAAACGGATTAAAAAAAAAAGCAATACTATATAATACTATTTGCAAGCAACAGATTTTTGGCTATTTCAAATCATTTCTTTTTATTCTTTTTTGTGTAGGGGAAAAAAGTCATTAGTCTGCATTTATAATCAGGACTAGCTTCCTGTAAAATTATTTATTTTAACTTTTTATTTATAGATTTTGAAATTTACAATTCTAAATACAGCAATAGTAAGGCGCTGCATTTTTGCAGGAAACAAAAAGCACAATTAACATAAAGTCAGAGCCAGCCACAAATAAAATATTCCAGCAAACTGTGTAAGAAAAAAAAAAAAACGCTCTGGGAAGCAGATGCCAAGAAATGTTGCAAAGGTGGCCGGATTACATTGGAAAGAAAAGAATACAAAAGGATTAGGAGAAAGAGAGGAGGAGAAGGCTAGAGATGTTGTAGGTGGAGAGGGGAAAAGGGAAGAGGGAAGGGGAGATAAGGGGAGGGGACATGAGAGATAGGGAGCAAACAAGATTGAAGGAGCATTTACTAAACAGTGTTCCTAAAACTTTAGACAGATTATCTCACTTAATCTTCACAACTACTTTATGGCCCCCATTTTATAGATGAAGTAGTTGAGACTCAGACATTAAGTGGTTTTTCCTAAAACCTTGCAGCTAGGATTTAAATCCAACCTTTTGACTCCAGGACTCACGTTCTTAACCATAGTTTCATACTGCCTTCATGAAATAGATAGCTACCATCTAAGAATGTCGATGATTTACAGAATGTAGTTTGTGCAATTTTTTGTGAATAATTTTTGAATGTTGTCATGGATTCTCTTGGAACAGTGATACTGATTTGCTCCTTAAAAAGGTAACTGATTAACTGTAGGACTCCTGGTGTCCTCAAAAATGAGAACCCCCTCAAGAATACTTCAGTGGTAAGCCCTTTTAAAACATTCCTGACATGCCTGCATCAATTATATTATCACATGTAATAAATTCACTTACATACCCTTAGTAATTGTCAAGTCAAGTAAATAGTTGTAAAATGTGAGTGTGGGATTACATCACTGATCTTTTAGGCAGGGATTGTTTTTGAATTTTTGTGGTTCTTGGTAGAACACCCTATACCTAGTGGGAGTATTTGATTTCTTTAGTAGAATCTCACATAGTAGGGGCTTAATATCTAATCGATTATACTATTTCAGGTACAGAAATTAAGAAACTACCAGAGAGTTCGTTCTCCATGAAAATATTTTCTTTTTTTTTTTTGTTTACTATTTGACAAAACAACATGGAATTTTGTTTTAAAATAACTTTTTTTCTTTTCCTGGGTTGGCAGAATCAAATGAGCAATAGTTTTTGATGAATAACACCTGTTCTTTTTTTTTTAACTGCAAAATCCTTAAGGTATAGTGACTAAATTATTTTATTCTTTAGGCATTATGTTTTCTTCCTTTTGTCTCTAAATTCTGTATTACTCTTTTTCATAGCATTATCCTTCTCAGCCCTGAGACCTAACTTTCAAATTAACCAAATTCTAAGAGCGCCAGTTTTTTTTTTTTTTTTAATATATATTTTTATTGTTATTTATGTCTTTTACATTTTGTATTCCCCTAGGGTAGCCCACCACCAATTCACCCGTAATCCATCTCCATGGTCCCTTGTGTTCTTTTCTATTCCATTTTGTGCCCTTTCCCTTCCCTCCCTCCGGCTCCTTCCTCCC
>PVIJ01005192.1:7557-34411 GCA_004024925.1 Scalopus aquaticus
TGTGTTTATCTTCTTTCCATGCTGAATAGTATTCCATTGTGTATATGTACCACATCTTCTGGATCCAATCATCTATTTTTGGACATCTGGGTTGCTTCCATACCTTTGCTATTGTGAACAGTGCCGCAATGAACATACGGGTGCATGTATCCTTTTGGATTAGTGTTTTTGTATCCTTTGGGTAAATTCCCAAAAGTGGAATTGCTGGGTCGTATGGGAGCTCTTTTAACGGAAAATCTCAAAATTCTGGAAACTTGAAATTAGAATAAACCTTAATCTATGGCTCATGAATCTGTCATGTAACTGATCATTCCCAAGGATTCAACTTCCCTGTTATAGTGGATTATTAATAGTGAAAAAATCTATGGATAACAAGTAAACTAAAAGAACTTGGGATTTGGTTTATAAGAGATGTACAGTACTAGAAATACCAGGGCATTTTTTTTCCTCTAGTGATAATCATAATTAGCTATAACTTGTTTTAATTACATGCCTCTTTTGACTTCCAAATTAGGCATTTTGAAAGTTAAAACTTGGTTGTGGAAAAACTCATCACCATACCATAATTGTGGCCCTTTTGCCTCAATTCCTTTTTAAATCTAGGGAGGAAATAGCTAAGTCAAGGAGGCAGCTTAAGAAGAAGGGAAGCTTTCTGGAAAATAAAAGGGGGGGAGGAGCAGTTCCCTTTGTACAGGCTCCTTATGTTTAACATAGGATAACTTGAGTAGTCTTTTAAGGTTCACAGAAATTATGATATTGGATATCAAATTATCATGATGTTGATATATTTTTTGGTAACTTGTCAATCACATCAAGATTCTCATGGAACTTTCCGCATAGTAGGTGGGATATATAAACATGGGTTGATCAGCATTTTAATAATTCTTTTGCCATTTTAGGCATACCCTTCATGGCATGATATTCTACTCCGATGGCTTTGCCAGAATCGGAAGCTCAGGGAAGTGAAATAACTGCGTCAGTTCTTACATTAGCAGAACAAGAATAAAACAAAATATTTTGACCCAAAGGTTAGCACTGAGGTTAAAAGCTAGCTAATGACTTTTTTTCTATTCACTCTTTACCTGAAATTAGGTCATTTTGTAGAACAATATTGAAGAGAAAGAGACTGCTAAAAAAGGGGCCCTCCTTTTCTTAATATTTAATAGTATGTACTAAATAGGTATCATATACCGGAAATGACTATAGGACTTAACTCTGCTTCTGAAAGAGTGTACATTAGCTATGGGAAAAAAAACTGAGCAAGCAATGACATTAATAATTTCTTCTGCAAGCAGACTGGAACTTACTCAATACTTCTCTTCTTGTATTTTTCATTCTGTTACGTATTGAGAGAAGGAAGATTTTCAAAAATCTTAGGAAGGACTGATTGTTGATTATGCCTTCTACTTAGAAATACCCTCTCCACTAGTTCATGGGGAAATACAACTCATCTTCAAATCTTAGCATCAGTCTTACCTATTTTCCACTGAAGTAATATTACTTCTTTCTCAGTTTTATTTTAGCAGTGTCTGTACATGGAAATTGTCCCAGTAGATAGGAAAACAAAAGGTGTTGCCAGGACCTGTCTACCTGGAAATTCCTGTGTTCCATCTTTTCCAGTGAACCCCATGAGACTAAAGTGCTTTGCTTTCCATTGTCTCAGATGCAGCTTGCAAATCAAATTCCTTAAAAAAAAATATATGCTGAATGCTGAACCCACGTTTCTGGGCTTCTCTCTAATTTGGCTTCTATGATTCTCTTTAGAAGATTTAGATGATATATTCAAGTAGATCCTTTTAAATGTTAATTCCATGTTTTATAGCTGTTCTGAGAAGTATGGTTATCTTTTATAAAGTGGACTACCATATCAAGAACAAAAATAACTACTCTTAGATTTATGGCAGCAAAACAAAGTAAAAATCAGTAGTGTATGTATTTTTATATTTTTCATATCAATTTTCTTGAGAAAAATGCAGGCTTGTGGGAAACTGTTTTCATTTAAAATGTTTGAAAGAGGGCCTCCCTGGTGGCGCAGCGGTTAAGCGCTGCGCTGTGGAGCTGTCGGCAGCGGTGACGCAAGTTCGAAGCCGGCCGGGGAGAATCCCACATGGTGCGGCAGCCCTCTCCTGCCTCGCCCCGCTGCTCCCCTCAGCAGTGTACTTCTGATCTGCCTGTTCTGCTACCCGTTCTATCTCTGGTGAACCCTCTCGCCACTCCACACCTCTGGCCTGTACCCCAGCTTGTATGTATAAATAAAATAAATATTAAAAAAAAAAGAAAGTACAGAAAATCATGTTTAAAAAAAAATAAATAAAATGTTTGAAAGTACTGAAAGTTATTTATACTCATAAAATCACTATCATAATCAAGATATATCACGACACATATCATCACTAAAGATTCCTTCTGTACCTTTGCAATATAGTCCTTTCCTCCAATCTCAGCTAAACCACTGACCTGAATTTTGTCATCATATATGAGTTTACATTTTTTAAATAAAGGGAATCCCATCATACTATCTAGCAACTTTGTCTTAGCAAAATTATTTTGAGGTTCATCTATATTGCTTTTTCAGTCTATTCCTCCCCATTGTCAAGTATTATTCCACTGACTAGATAAGTTTACTTTTTAATTTGTTGATTTACTTCAGTGGCCGTTTGGAACATGTCCATTTTGGGAGATTGCAAGTGAAGATATTAAGAACATTTGTGTATACATCTTTGAATGGATACTTGGTTTTGTTGCCTTTTGTAATTATAAAGGATGGAAATGACTGAGTCACATGGCCAGTGTATTATTAAATTTGTGAGGAACTGACAATTTTTGTCTGTTGTTTCACTTTACATTCCTACCAACAACTTATGATACTCTCAGTTCTACCGCACCCCACCCAAAACTTGGCATTGTGAACTTTTAAAAGTTTAGTTACTTTAATGTTTGCTTAGTAGTAGCTCATTGTGTTTCAGTTTGCATCTTTTTGGTGACTAATGATATTGATCATCTTTCCATGTATTTATTGATTAGTCATATGTGTGTGTATACATACATATATGTGTATGTATATATTTTGTGAAGTACCCATTCAGATATTTTAAATGTAAAAAAAAATAGTTTGGGGACCCTCCTGGTGGCTTAGGGGTTAAGTCTAAGTGCTACCACTGTGGCAGCCTGAGTTTGATCACCAGACCAGGGAGCTAACCCACATGGTGCAGCAGACCTTTCCTGTCTTGCCCGCTGCTCACCTCAGCAATGTATTTCAGTGGATCCACCTGTTCTGCTCCCTGTTCTGTCTTTGGCGAATCCTCTCATCCCCAACCTCTGGCTTACACCCCAGTTTTTCTATGCAAAATTAAATAAATAAAATCTTTAAAAAAATAGTTTGTCTTCTAACTAATAAGTTATAACAGATTTATATTTTCTGTTTAAAAGTTCTATACATATAGTATATATGTATACATATTTGTGTGTGTAAATATACACACATACATATATGTACATACACATATATGTACATATACATATATGTGTGTATATGTATATGTATACACACACACTACTATTTGGATTGCATTTTTGTTTCTTTAATAGTATTTTTGAAGAGCAAACATAAAAAATTTGTGGCTGTCATTTATAAAATTTTCTCCTATTATTCTACTTTCCATATTCTATTTAAAATGTGCTTGCTACCCCTAAGTCTCCAAGATCATGCTTAGTTTTGTTTCAAATAGGTATTTTCTGGTGTTGGGCATTTATATTTAGGCTTATATTCCATTTAGATTATCTTTGTATGAGTTAAGGTTGAGATTATTTCTATTTTTATTTTCATGTTGATATCAAGTTATTCCAGTGCCATTTTTTAAAAAATACACTCCCTCCTTAGATTTAGAGAAAGAAGTAATGGGAAAAAATAGAACTCTCAGGAGAGAGAATAAAGACACATGCATAGTAATGAACAGTGGAGCCAGTTATAAGAGGAAGTACCTACTCCCAATTAAGGCATATTAATACCTTTATAGTGAGCAATTTAATAATGTTTGCACCCATTAAATTTAAGAATTTCGTATTCCAATGGCTTCTGGTTGCTTTCGTTATTCCGCTTTTAAAATGGGGTGTATATTAGTGAGTAGGGGAACAAGACATGTTTTTCTAGTCATAGGTCTCCCCATTAAAATAGCCCTATCTGGATGTGACGTAAAAAGATTATCATCATGAGATCCTGGATTTCATGACTGAACACAAAATGGCATGAAATTTTGGGTTAACAGCCTTTGAGAAATAAATGAGCATTTTGTGTGGAGAAAAAAAAGTAAATATATGTGATCAAGAACAAAATCTATGACAGATCAGATTATACTTCATAATCACATTACTTTTCACTCTGTAACAGAGTATTATGCTAGCTCATCAACTGCTGTGTTAATTTCTAATACCTCCTATGGCATTTATATCTCCAGTACAGTGATGTGGGATTTAGCCATGTAGCATGCTTTGCACAGTAATTTACAAACAAGCATGACATATAATACAGATAATCACAAACTTTTAGAGGCATTCAGATTCCTGCCTGCCCTTGTGTTCTTCTTGTCTTCTGGCATGAGGGTATACATTCTCCATGTGGGAGAAAAACATTCAGCCTGGATATCCAAATAAGAAAACTTGAACGACAGAGATGAATTATAGCTACAGACTGGAACAAAGTCACAGATGAAACAGACTACAAGTCAGTGGGAGAAGAAATAATCATTTGGTTTTGTAAAAGCTACATAAATAGAAAAAAATGATTTTATCTTTTCCTCCCTTAAATTTCAATAAAAATCCAGATTTTTTAAAAATACCCACCTTCTTTGAAAGGAAGTTTATGCTATTTGAAATATGTTTGCATTCATTTATTATTTATACTACAATATAGGATACATATCATGTTAAATTCCTTGTTGAAGAAAATAGGACTCTGTCTCTTAATCTTATATTCAATACCAGAACAACTTAAATCAGCTTTTCTGGGCTTCAGATTCTTCATCTGTCAAAGAGTAGTGCATACCTTGTCCAACAATTCTTGAGGATTTTTGATGATCCAAAAGGCTAAGGGTCAAAAAAGTTTATTACTTACATTAATATGCACATTTTATTGTATGAAATTGAAAAGCTATTCTCTTGTTGTTTTTTTTCTGAAATAGCATTGCATTATAACAATATATAAGTTTTAGATGTTCATCCTTGAGAATCAGCGTTACTAGCTGTTACAAATTCAATTCTACCCATCACACCATTTTCCTCCTTTGTCCCGATTTAACAATCCCTTCTCCCCTTCCATTCTGGTAACCACTGATATGCCTTATAGTCCAAAGGCTTATTTTTGTTCTATTTAATTCATCTTTGTTTTCTATATACACATATGAGTGAAATCATATAGTGTTTGTGTCTTTAAAATGAGGTATTTATCTCTCTAAGCATAAAACCCTCTAGGTCCATCCACATTGCTGCTAATGGCAGGAAAATATACACTTAAGCAAAACAAAAAACAAAAATAGAGCTTTTCTTTCTTTGAAAATGAATAGTTGTTTGAGTTTAGCACAGAGAAGGAGTTTGTTGCACACACATTCAAATATACACTTCCCCATGAAAGTTCACAAAAGGAAACAGATACTAGTGTAAAGGAAACCCTGTGGTTCTGTGCATGGACCTTCAGTGGAGAGCAATTTTATGTAAACAATAGAAGTTCTGTGATTTAGATCATCTTTAAATATAGTAGAAGTTGATATTTGTGCAAAGATTGTTTGTGAAAGTGTTCAGTGATTTTGGAAATCAAAACTTTGATTTTTATTATGTTCTGAATAAGACTTTAGCTTTTTTGAGAGGAAATACTGGAAGATATAGAATATTTTAAACTATTCCTTTCTAAATTTTTACCAATAATACTTTACATGCAATTATAGTGAAAAGAGGAATTACTTTAATTCCTCATTATGGTAAGAGAGATACTAAAGAGAAGTGAAAAAAAGTGAATCCAATTATGTGCTGTATATAAAACCAATACAGGCATCATTTTATCTGTCATTGAGATTTTTAAAAACATATATGCAAATTTTATGACATATTTATCCATTGTATAGGCCTGTGATAAGATAGAAAGTATAAGGCAATTTCTTCTCAGTAGGCAATAATTTTCTAAACTACAAATTATTAACTCATTTAATAAGCGTTTATCAAATGACTATATGTGAAGTGTTATGATAGCTGATGGGATATGTGCAAGAAAGATTCAGTTTCTTATCAAGGAAAAATTACCATACCTCCAAGGATTTTTGGTTTCATGATGGATGATGAATATTCATTTAAAAAATAACATAAATGCATAAGAATAGATAATATGTTTAAAACTATTTAATGATAGTATAATTTAGGGTGCTTTGAAACCATATGATCGAATTCCTGGTTCAGTATAGGGGTGAATTTGAGGAGATTTTCCCTGAGCATTGATATGTGAAGTAAAACCTGTAGGATGTTTACAAGGTAAGTATGTAATGGAAGAAAGCAACAAACTTCTAAGCATGAAGAAATGTATATATGAAAAGCTGGAGATGGTAAAGAACTTGGTGAAGATAGCTGATGTGGTTGAAACTAGGTAGCAAAAAGAACAGGTTGAGGTGAAACTGGGGAAGTGAGCAGAGGCTAGCAGAGGCATTCAGACAATGTGAAGCCGTTGGACTGTATTCTATTTCATTTGACAGCAGTGAGGAATGGGTAGAAAAAAATGGGACATGTTTCAGACAAAGGCCCAGGGAAAAACATGACCTACATGTGAAATTGCACAATGAATTATGCTGGAGAAAGAGAAGTGTGAAAAGATGATACTAGGTGCTAAATGGGGACCAGATCATGTGTGACTTTGTAGACCATGTTAGGGAGTCAGGACTTTAAATCATAGACAACTGGAAGATGTCAACATCTCTCATGCATTTTAAATGTCACTTGTTGCAGTAAAAATACGAGAGAGAGAACTGAAAATAAGTTTTTCAAGGAAGTTGATGTCATGACCTTATTGCTTTTTGTTCCATCTTCTTTACCTTATGCATTATTTCAGCAATGCAATGAATTGCCATGGGCATTCATTGGCATGTGCTTGAGTAGATGTCATTAGTGACAAATGTAGGATACTAGGACTCATATTACTTAATTTTGTGTATTTCTTAAATTTATTTTCTAAATTTCAGAGTCTATATTCCCAGTTCAGAAAGAATGATTTGGGGATAGGAATATTCACAACAATAATATCATGGGAACAGTGAACTAAATATCTGACTTGGGGAAAGAGTATTTAAGTGGTATTATTTCAGAGTATCTTGGAAAATTCTGGGTTTAGGAGGTAGGGAGAGAGAGTGTGGGAGTAGGTTCTCTTCTCCCTTTCTATTATGGGTGTGAATCTTTTTTAGGAAATGTTATACTTTAACAGCTGTATACAGTCAAGCATTAAGCAAATAAAGGAGCAAGTTTCATCTAAGGAGTAAGGGAGGAGCAAGAGAGTAGCAAGAGAGTATTAGGAACATGGACAAGTAGATTGGGAGAAGCTCCCTCAGATGCAGGGAGAAGGTGGAAAATAAGAGTCTGAGAATTCCCAATTCCTGATTTGCTTGTATTCCATTTGATATTGTAACAAGCCTATTATTTCCTAATGGAATTTATTGTTGGTATATTTGTACATCATTTACTGTTGTACTGATTTCTATTTTATTACCAAGAAGCAGACTGTTACCCTAGCAACCCAAGTGTCAAATCTCATATGCAAACACCTGCACTTTTCAAGAAGATCACACATTCTTGCAGATAATAAAGTGATCAGAGAAGATGATGTTATTCCAAGTAGCTTTTTAAGGGAGGCATATACTTGGGAAAAAAATTAAACAAGCCAAGTTTGTAGGTAAGAAAACTTTAACCTTTATAAATTATAACTAATTATTACACATTTACATATCAAGTTTTATTATATACCTTATTGAATATAAATGTACCCTACATATATTTGTATTTCTCAATTCTTGTATAAATAGTAGCTTATTATGTAAATTTTTCACCTTTATTTATTTATTCTCAATAAACCCTAGAGATCATGTACCAGGAGTATGGGAATATATTATTTATTTCAACTTTTGTTGAAATAACATTGCATTATTTATTGCATTATGTAAGTATCAGGTGTACATCCTTAGACATTGCCATGTATATATACTGCCTTCAGGTGCTCATACACAGGTCAATTCTATTCTTCACCATACAATTGACCCCTTTAACTCGACTTACCCAGCCCCTTTACCCCCTTCCTTTCTGATAACCATTAATTGGTGTGAAAGGTTTTATTTAATTCTTTTGTTTGGTTGGTTTCTTTATATACCATATTTGAATGAAATTATTTATTTCTTTTTAAAACTAGAATGCATGATATTTAAGCGATCTTCAAACACTGACATTTTATCTAGTCATGGGAAGTAACTCTAACCAGGTATTTGTAATGTATCTCTCTTTTCTCGCTAAGATTGTTTTTTCAATATACTCTTGCTCGACAGTTTTTTTTGTGGAAAACTCATAAAATATAGGAAGTGTGAGGTCTGCCCCTGAATCTTTATAGTCTTCATTTTTTTATAAAGAAATAGTAGTTAGAAATATCAATTATGTGAGAAAATAACTATCAGTGGAAAGACTTTAAAATGTTGAATGAAAAGTAGTATTATTTAGCTTTGTTAGAAATGAAAAAAATTATAAGTGTCAGGAGGAGATTTGTAAGTAAGTATATTTAAGATTTATATAGAGAATAGGAGGGTTTCTCCTTCTGATGAAGATGGAGTGATAAGGTCTACATATACCCAGAAACTTTAAACACACACACCTCCATATAATATATAAAACAATTGCTTTAGTATATTGAACATTAGGCAACAAGCAATGGAAACACATTGAATGAGCCCTATATAGGCCCTATATAGGCCCTAGTTTACTGCCTTGAGAGGGTTTCCAGACCACAGCACAGTGAGATAAAACTGAAAAAAAAATTATATATAAAGTTAGGTGGAATTCTGTACAGCATTCAGACAGAGTAGGTATAGTAATTTTTCACATGCTAAGAATTCGTAAGTCCCTAGAAATTGGGTGGAGTATTGGGAAGGTCTTATCTCAGAACTGGGGAATATTTAGCCCTAGATTGATTCTTGTTATTGAAAGACCTAATACTTCATATCTTCAAAGGATAATCTATTTAAAAGTAACTCAACAATATCTCAGAAGAAAGCTCAAGAGTATTTATGGACTACTATTACCACTCATTAAGTTAAATTTTACAATGTCTGCTTTCTAGTCAGAGATTCCAGAAAGATATGATCCAGAATGTTAAAAAATATGTTAAAAATTAAAACCCTCTAAGAACTAACACAGCTGTTAGAATTAGCAGACAAGGACATTAAGGAGTTTTTTTGTAATTATATTCCACATACATGTGTTCTAAAAATTAAGTAGAAACATTGGAGATTTTTTTTTTTAAAGACCCAAGTCTATCTTTGAGGTGAAAACTACACTGGATATAATTAAAATTGAAAAAGAAAGTATCATTGACCTTGAAGATTTAGCAATGGAAATAGAAGCTATCTCACAGAGAGAATAATAAAAGAGCTGTTGGAAAACTTCAGTCAGTTAACCTACATTTAATTTGAATCCTTGGATTATACGAGAGAGATAGGACTGTAAAAATAGTTGAAAAATAATGAACAAAAGTTTTCAAAATTTGATAAAAATTATAAGCCTACAACACCAAGAACTTTAATAAATACCCTGGGGGAAAAATTGCACATCTAACTTAGTTATTCAAAACCCCAAGCAAAGAGAAAAATTTCTCAAAAACATCTAGAGAAGAAAACATTACTTTATTCACAAAGGAACAATGATAAGGTGATAGCAAATTTATAAAGGAAATAAAGCAAATGAGAAGATTGTGTGCCATTTCCTTTTAGACTACTGAAAGAAAAAAGTCATCATTATGAAGTTCTGTAACTAGGAAATATTGTTTAAAAGACGCCAAAATAAAAGACATTTTCGGATATTCAAAAGTTGAAAGAACTCTTCACCAACAGCTTATACTCTACAAAATACTAAAGTCCTCTGGTAGAAGGAAAATGATGGCAGTTTTTATTTTAAAGTTCGATGACTTCTCTCTCATCTACATTCTGCTAGTGAGATAATAATTTTTATTTCAGATATTGTATTTTCCACTTCATTCTTTTAATTTCTATCTCTGCTAATATTTCCTATCTTTTCACTTTTTACAAGTATATTTTCCATTAGCTCTTGAAGCAGAGTTATAATATCTGCTTTAAATTATTTGTCTGATAATTCCAAACTCTAGCTCATCTCTCAGTTAGCATTTATTGATTGTTTTTTGTACTTAGAATGAATCACATTTTCCTGGTTCATTGTCAAAAAAAAATTAGATTAACCATGGTCATCATGACTACGCAGTACATATACTCCTTTGGAAAATGTATTTGATTTTATATTAACCAGTTATTTTAAGGTTATAATTTTGCCTTGTCTTCTGCTGTTGTAACACTAGTTTAATTTCTAGACTTTTGTTTCCCTGGATTGTGACCAGTGCTTGTGTGGTTCAGGGGTTAGCTTGAGAAGTGAGATGGTTGATCTATAAGGATTAGGAGACCCCCTTTTCTAACTCTCTTATTATGGATTCTATCCCCAGTCCTGGCCAACACAAACTTCTTTCACTTGTTTCCTTTGCCAGGAAACTGCCAGCTTTTTATCTGAGTTTTGCTCCATTGCCTCTAAGAACTTTGTAACTAGGACTCAGATTCAGGACAAAGGAAAGCAAAGTGTAACCAAAAAGGAAACTCTCCTAATGTAAGTAATTTCTTCAAATTTCATCCTTATTCTATACTCAGACTGTTTAATTATCTGCAGCCTCAATTAATTAATTTTGTATTTTTCTCAGAGTTTTTGACTATAGTTGGCAAGAAAGATGGGTTATAGGAAGGTTATACTGCCAGAGTGGGACTAGAAGTCTTAGGAATGGACATTTAAATTCTTTAATTGGGGTTGTTTTGTGAATAATAATGACATCAGATTTTTGAAATGTCTCACTGTAAACAGAATTATCTCTCACATGAATGTATAATCACAGAATGATCATAGGAAATTAATGAATGAGAAAATATTAACTACATAAAGTAAATTTGATGAGTAAAAAGGAGAAAGAGTAAATTTATTTCTGATTATACCTCATTTAATCCAATTATTTGATAAAATACATATATAAAGAAAATTAATATACATGTAGAATATGTGTGTGTATATTTAGGAGTATATATGATATATATTAGTCCATTAGTGTACATATATGTGTATGTGTCTCTCTATATAAAAGATAGCAAATAATTTATTCACAAGAATATCAATAAAGATTGACAAGATTATGGTGGAGAATCAATTTGAAAGGCATATCTCAGAGAATTTTCCACTACAAATGAAAAGTATGATTCTTCATATTTATTCATAATTCCTTAAACATCTTGCACAACAGTTTTTAATTTATAGATGAATTTTTATTATGTGTCTGTTAAAAAGATTGAAAAGGTGTGATAGAAAAGATAGACCATAAAAATTTTAAAAATATACATTATAGATATCACTGTAAATTTAATATTCTATAACCAGTAAAATATGAATTTTATGAAAACATACACAAAATTATAGAAATTAATAAAGCAAATTATATCATTTAAGGAAAATACAAATTCAATCATAGCATCAAAACCATGAATAGAATACAAACCCACCTTGATATTGACTCCTCAGATGAATCTGAGTTATACTGAGACTCCTGAACACATGTTCATCAGAACACAGACATGATGATTAATAACAGATTAAATACACAGAGCAGAGGGAACAAAGCACCTAGTCAGTTCAAGCAACCCCAAAATTGAAAGTCAAAGTAGCTGATGCTTTGAATTTCTGGCAATGATTTGCAATTAAACAGCTGCTCACAAAAGCAGATCTATGTAATCTGCTGAAGGGTGAGTAGCAGCAGATTTTATTTATTGCTGTTTAATCACTCTCTTGAGTAATGCTGACTCTTCCAGCTAGTGTTAACAGAAAAAAATGTTAAGGAGCTGTGGGTAAGGAGAAAGTATATAATTCACATATATGCAGTAAAATAATATATAAATCTCATATAGGAGAGTGATAAGCTAAAAACAACCTAATATGTACAAAGTTTAGTATTGTGGATACATTTATAGTTGAGGAAGAGTAATGAGACCTGCAAGGAAGCTCAAAGGTAATCTATTTTTTTATAAAGTTTGCATTTGTGCATTGTATTATCATTCATATTGCCAGTATATTACTTTGTACCCATCAATATTTAATAAGGAATGGCAACAAGTAAAATGAGCTTTAGACTTGAAGAGGCATTTCACAGAAAAGATAAAGGAACCATCCAAAAAACAAAAAGAAATATACTTGAGGGCCTCCCTAGTGGCACAACGGGTTAAACGCAGCACTATGATGCTATCCAGAGTCGCTGAAGCACGAGTTCAATCCCCGGCCAGGGAGATTCCCACATGGTGCAGCAGACCTCTCCTGTCTTGCCTGCTGCTCCCCTCAGCAGTGTATTTCAGTTGATCTGCCTGTTCTGCTCCCCACTCTGTCTCCGGTGAATCCTCTCACCACCCCATACTTCTGGCCTACACCCCAGCTTGTACGCATAAATAAATAATTTTTTTTTTAAAAAAGAAATATACTTGATCTCATTAATAATCAGGAAAATACAAAATAAAACCTCAATAAGAAGCCATTTTTAGTCAATCATGCTGTCAAAAATTGGGATGTTAGATTATATATTGAAGCTTGAGAATGTAATACAACAGGAACATTTACCAATTCAATGCTGATGATAACACATAGATACAAAATCCTTAGTTGAAAATTAATTAGTATATTTAAAATATTGACACCAATTTTATTCCTAAGAATAAAATTTGCTCTTGTGCACCTAGAGACAAGAAATTATGGAGAGAAATGCTTATAGTAACGTTGTTGAAACACTTGAATGAACCCAAATCTTCACTACCCTTTCAATAGGCGTCAACTGCGGTATACTTACACAGTGGGCCTCTAAGCAGCAAAGCATATTAATGAACTATTTGTATGTATCACAATTGAAGAATCTTAATAATATGAGGTTGAACAATAAAACAAGTTACATAGATACACACCTAGCATGATTTCACCAATTTACATTTCAAAACAGTTAAAATACACACATACCTTTGGACTATAGCAAAAGATGTAAAAAAGATCAAGAAAATAACACAGATTTCAGAATTATGATTGACTGCTGGGAGGCCAGGAGCTATGATCAAGGAAGTGTCACAGTGGGCCTCTGAGTAAATCAATACTTCACAACTTGAATTGTGCATTAAAAGCTGTTTATTTTATGATTGTTTTTAGGTTGTACATATAAATTGATTGACATGCCTTTTTACATGTACAGTTCACATTTTTAAGCATGCACTGTCTTTATTGTTTTCTGTATTTCATAATATTGATATTTCTGAGGAGCAAAAATAATATAAATAACTTGTATATAATAACATAATTTCTCATTATTATGATGTTTTTCAGGCTTCATTGAACCTCTTTCCGTTTCATCATCTGTACCATCTGAGGTAGAGATAGAAGAGAGCTAATTTACCATTTTACAGATAGAAGACATGGTTAGAGAATTTGGTAGTTTAATAAAATTAATCTAATGGCTACATTAACCCAATAGGATGAGATAGTACATGAAACCGAGTTTGGCTTCTTGTGATAAATCCAGATTTGTCTCTTTTTTTTTTAAGATTTATTTATTTATACATACAAGCTGGTGTACAGACCAGAGGTGTGGGGCGGCAAGAGGGTTCACCAGAGACAGAGCGGGGAGCAAAGCAGGCAGACCAGAAATACACTGCTGAGGAGAGCAGCGGGCGAGGCAGGAGAGGTCTGCTGCACCATGTGGGATTCTCCCCGGCCGGGCGTCGAACTCGCATCGCTGCTGCCGACAGCTCCACAGCGCAGCGCTTAACCGCTGCGCCACCAGGGAGGCCCAGATTTGTCTTAATGTATTAATTTTTTAGGTTATTGTTGGATTGTTGTCTGGGTTTTTTTGTTTTATTTCCTTTTTTTTTTTTTTTAAGGATTTTGCTTCCTGATTCATGAATATAATTGGCCAAATGTTTGAGGTTTTTCCCAAGTTATAGTTATGCTGTCTTCATTGCATTGTGGTCAAAGAATATCTGAAATTTACCAGCTTTTGGAAATTTATTGCCTAACACGTGGTCAGGCTTTATTATATCATATGTATGTTTATCAAATCATATTTGATATATGATAATTATATAAATTTATTTTATTGTATTTCTAAGTCATCTGTTTAAATCATACTTTCTGCTACATGTGTTATACATTAATGAAATAGCTAAGCTCAAAATTTTGCCCTAAAATGTGAGTTTTTTGAACTGTATTATTGGGCGACTCTAACTTCAGAATTTTACTTTCCTGATCTTTGGAACTTTTGTCATTTCTTTTTTTTTTTAATTTTTTTTTAAAGATTTATTTTTTATTTATACATACAAGCTGGGGCACAGGCCAGAGGCGTGGGGCGGCGAGAGGGTTCACCAGAGACAGAGTGGGGAGCAGAACAGGCAGATCAGAAATACACTGCTGAGGGGAGCAGGGGTTGAGGCAGGAGAGGTCTGCCGCGCCATGTGGGATTCTCCCAGGCCGGGTGTCGAACTCGCGTCGCCGCTGCCGACAGCTCCACAGCTCAGCACTTAACCGCTGCGCCACCGGGGAGGCCCCACTTTTGTCATTTCTTAATTTCTTTCTTTTGTCATTTTCCTCTTGGCTTTCTTAGTAGTCAGTATTAGATACTACCCAGGTTGTTACAGCTTGTCTGTGGTTAGTGTGGTGTAGTGTATATTTTCCCTATGCTTAACATTTTTATCTTATTGTCATGTAGAGAAGAATGTAAAGTTAAAACATAGTCTGGCATAAATTGAGAGCTCACTAGGTGATGAGATGCAGCATATACAGAGGTGAAGAGCTTGAGATCTAGAATAACAAGAACTGAGTTGGAAGTCTTGCTCTGTCTCAGGCAAATAAAATTTAACTCCTCTGTTCCCTATCTTCCTTATCTGTAAAATACAACAATATCCCTGAATTATAAAGACCTATATAGAGCAAGTGAATACATGTAAGTGTTTAGAAGAATGTATAGAACAAAAAAGTGTTATATTAAATTGATAGTCTTAAATGTATATCTTTTTTAAAAAAACATTTATTTATTTATGCATATAAGAGCTGGGGTGTAGGCCAGAGGTGTGGGGTGGTGAGAGGATTCACCAGAGGTAGAGTGGGGAGTAGAACATGGATTAACTGAAATACACAGCTGAGGGGAGCAGCGGGCAAGACAGGAGAGGTCTGCTGTGCCATGTGGGTTAACTCCCTGGCCTGGGATTGAACTCATGCTGCAGTGGCTGCCCATAGTTTCATAGTGCTGAGACTTAACCCCTTGTACCACCCGGGAGGCCCTTAAATGTATCTCTTTTACAGAGCATATTATTTGAGTTTACTTCTTTTTATCCAGTCTTCTAATCTTGGTGTAATAACTGGAAACTTTAGCTCTACTTCTATTTTCTACTGATGTGAAATAAGCCACCATTAAATTTAGTGGTTTAAAACAACCACCATTTCATTATTTTCTGTGACTCTGGGTTTACTGGGTAACTCTTCTGCTCCTCATGACACTGATTATACAACAGCCAATAGGGGCTCCACTGGGCTGAAACATCCAAGATGCTCCCATATGTCAGTTTCTAGGACTTAGAACCCAAGTGCCTGCACTGGCCTCTTCGCACAGCTAGGGGAATTCATAGCAGTAAAGGGGCCATGCACAGGAGCATCCAATTTGAGTGTTCTAAGGAGGATGGGAAGACTGGGTATCCTCCTAAAGGCTAATTTTGGAAATTATAGTGTCGCTTCTGCTACATAAAATTGATGAAGCAGCCTCAGAACCAGCCCAGATACAATAGGAAGAGAAATGAATCCCCCCATTCAGTGGAATAGTAGTAAAGAATTGACAGTGAAATTTAATCCATGACAAGACTATTTACATTGATTCTCATATATTTGGATTAGTTTATACCGAATTTCCATATCATAATCTCCTGTCTTACTTTTGATTTATCTTTTCTTTCTTGACTTTCTTTCTTGTCTTCCTTGAAATGTTTGAATACTTGCATATTTTTAAAGATTATGTATTTTCTCTCTATTATTTCAGACATTAACTTAAATAATGCATGTGTCTATTAAACCCAACAAAATCTAACACAGATATCTAAACATATCAAATGTCTAAGGATACTTGTCTAATCAGTCTCTTCCCTCTAACTTTCTGCTATTATTCAGAACTTTGGCTCTAGCCTGCTTTTATCAGAATTAAATAGTATAACTGTTTTTGAAACAGTCATTTAATTAAGATATAACCACTTATTTACATATATACATAATTGTACTATGTGTCTAGGGATGGACTTTAATATATCTCTCTTGGGCCTCTTGAATTTGAGGTCTGATGCTTTACATTAAAGGGGAAATACCAGTGATTACTTCTTCAAATGTTGTCTCTTCTGTATCCACTCATTCATCTTCTGAAATGAAACTCTGATTGTATATATCATATCTCCACATTTTTAACATCCAAGCCTTTTCATTTCTAATATTTTCCATCATATGTTTTATGCTCTGTCTGTGTTTTAGATCTTTTCTTTGGATCTTTCAACTAATATTGAAACTAATCTTTTAATTCAGCTGCGTCTAATGCTCTGGTTTATCTACCAGTGAATTTTAAAATCAAAGATATAACTTCTAGAAACTCCAAATGGTTGTATTTCAAAATCTTTTAATGCTCATATTTTTAGCCTTCCTGTGTTTAATCATATGTTTTATATTGATGCTATAGTCTGTGTCAAAAACAAAGCCAATATCCGAAGTGGGTTTATTTTCATTTCCCTTGTCACCTGTTTCTAGCGCTTCATTTTATTTCCTGATGTCTATACTGTCAAAAGTTGTCAGAAAAAATTTCAGTTCTCAAAGGTAATATAGATATACTCAGGGTAGAAGCAAACTTGGAACTTTCTTCCTTTCCAGAAAAATATATCATGTATAGAAATATGTACATATCTTCAATATGTGATTCAGTGTTTCAGTTGAGAGAACTATTATATTTAACTTTCTTTGAAATTGCAGTTGATACAGAATGGTGGATCATGCTATCAACTTAAAGGATCATGACCAATACTTTGAAAAATAGAATCAAAGAGAATAAAATGGAATGAAATAGAAAACATCAGAGTGTATTACATATAACAATAGTGGTAATCTTTTGTGAAAATGAAGATTTTCTCTCCTCTCTACCTTTTCCTTTCCCTCCATCTCTATCTCTCTTTCTCTCATCATGTTTAATTATATTTTTACTGTGGGGTAATCAATCAATTTGAAATCACATTTAAGACATATAATCTGCCTTTGGGTCATTAGTAAATTACAGGATCTGTTCCTGATATCCCTTGCATGATCTAAGAATGGAAGCAATTTTTTTAATAGTAATCTACCTTACTTAAGCAAATTGGAATTTTCTGAGTTCCTACAAAATACAACAAAAATAGTTTCCATGGAATTACAAATTTTGTTATTTAGATCCAGGTTCATTCTTTCAAAAATGCAATTCCTTTAGAGAAAAAAAACATACAAACAAAATCACAGTCATCACAAAAACTACTGTCAAGAGCAATATTTCATGAACATTGACCTTATTACCGAAGCTGTTTTGAAGAGCTGCTTCAAACTTCCAGGCAAAGCAAAAGATGAGAATCAGAGAGAAAAACACAGTGTACGCTAAATTCATCATTTTCCCAGATCTGTGCAAAGGAAATTCCTTTGCAGATTTCATCAGACAGTTCCTACCAGGCTTTACTGTTTTTCCCAAACAGAAACTATCAGGGACTGTGTAAAGGAGGTCCAGGGTTTTCCCCTTTGGAGGGTGTTGTTGTCTCTGTGACTTGGTGCAGTTACAGTGCACCTTGTGACAGTCATCCCAGGATGCCTTTCCCTGGAGTGCAAACTATTCTGGGCAACTACCCACATCCTCATGAATATTTAAAATCTGGCTCTGGCACTGCTGCCAGATCTGTGTCCTATGCAGGGAAACAATGCATAATGGATCATCGCTTTTGCCTCCCTCCCTTTCCTTTCCACAAACAAACACAGGATGACTTGCTGATTTATTTATTTCTCGAATGCATGCCAGAAAGGGGAAGCAATCAAAACTGCATTGTTCAGCAATTTTCTAGGGTTTTACAATCACATTTTATTAGTTTTTCCACGCTAAATCCCATGATATTGACCTAGCTGACTTACTTAATAGGATAAGCAGATTTCTAGATATTATAGTTTAATGTGGATAAAGAAATATTTAATCTAGTTAGGACTTGATTTTCTGTCTTGCCAGTACCTTCCTGTGTACAGAGGGACAACATTGCTCTCCAAAATATGTTTTGATTTTCTCAGCTGTATAATGGGAATGAATTTGTTTTGACTCCTTCTGGGGATGTTGTGAGGATTATGGTAAAACAGTATCATATGCTTATGCAAGAATAAACTATAAAATCTTGCATGGTAGCTAAGAGAGTCCTTTTGAGAGTTGTGTAAACTTGAGTAGATGAATCACTTCTTTTTAGGCTAAAGAGACCTCATCTACAATGTGGAAAAAATAATATTCCTACATATAAGTCTTATTTTTAGAATCAAATGGGTTAGTATGTGGTGATACTTAAAAGACTGTCCATAGGTAGCAAGGTTTCAATAACTGCTAATTCTTATTGAAAAAACATGAAAGCATTCAGTATTACAATTGCTTCTGGGCCTTCAATAAGTTATAAAAATGTACACTTCTGCATAACAGAGAGGTTTCTATGCAAAGCACAGAACATTTTGATGGTGGGAACATGAAGGCTCCCAAGCTTAAAATAGAATCTTAAGCCTAAAGGATAAAATGTGACCCATATTTCTTTTCACTCCCCAGCAAACTCTTTTGCTCTTCTCTCAGGAAAGCCCTCTATGATTAGTATTTGATGGTTTGTCTGTGGCTCTGCCTACAGCCTGCTGACTTGGATTCTCTTTAAGATTTTTTTTTTAACAAGATAGCTTACAAATACCTGTCATACTTTATAATTCCCCCTAGGATGCTGTTCTCTGAGACACTTTTGGGGGGTATAGTCCCCTTTTGTGGATCTTCCGAGTAAGTTCAAATCACCCAATGATTCAATAATTTTGGTAAACAGCTAAGACACAAACACTAACTATATTATGAGTCTTGCATATGGACAGTGTTGATTCAAGTTAAACTTGGGCTGTGAATCTTTTTGCCTAGGCCATATAACTGTCATTTTATTTCTTTGTCATGCATGGCACATAAAGATTTGGGATAGACTAGCTCCAGGGTGTAGGCTTTTCTCTAGGACTCTATGCTTTTTAATGTGACTAAGAAAGAAGGATTTGACTTTCTGCTCTGATTCAAATCATCAATTCTACCGCTTCTACTTTCTTTCCTGGAACTGTTTTTAATTTTCTACCTTATGAAAGCTACCAGACATTATTAAATAGCCAGCTTCCTCTGTTCCCCTAATACATATCTAGGACAGGTTTGATAGAATGGCATCAAGCTCCTTTGAAACATAACGTGAGATTCTTAAGTCCCTTTGTCACTGCTCTGGTAACTGTAACTTCCTTTTTCTTGCCCTGTTCATCCTTGCTATGCCCTGTTTATATTTCCTAGCAGACAAAACCAGAAAGTCAGGCAGAACCAGATGAAATCAAAATGGAGGTAGAAGTAAGACAGGGGTCAAACCACAACCTCACTATCATAGTAAAAAGTACGCTCCAGTGCCATGACACATCTAGTCTAGACCAAACCTGGAAGAAAAAGGGGTATGAATGCAGTTCCTGGAGAACCCTGCCTATTTAAGTCCTGCTACCACAGACTTTTTCACCTCTCTCATTCCTTAGTAAATCCCCACCATATAAGTCCCTGCTTCTCCCCAATTTGGGTACAGTGATTCACCATGTCCTCAATTTTGCTGGCACCTGATTAAATGTGATTTTACCATTTCTTGAACTCAACTTTCAGCTCATGAGTAGTAAGTAACGAGACCAAAATGCCTGTAACACTTTCACCAATAACTATCTTTATAACATAGTTTTTAATTGTTTCCTTTATTCCTCTCTTGCCCTTAGTCAAAAATACTTTTCATGCCCATTTTATCTTCCTGTGTTCTTCCTTTCTCTTGGTTTCCCTACCCTTTCTACTACAGTATTGAGTGGATTTATAATAATAAATAATAAAATGGAGTAATGTGATGACAATAGAAAACACAAAAAATAGCAAGTAGTAATGTAAATGAGCTGAATCCAAAGTCTGGTAAAGGTAGTGCCCTCTGGAGGGGGTTTGCTGCTGAGAAAGAATAGCCCCAGGGGAAAATGCTAAATTTGCAGTTTGGGGTGGAAAGTCTGATGAGAAATAAAAGGGACTGAAGGAGAGGGGCAAGTCAGTCGCCATGATGTAGGAAAAGAAGAAGCAGTCATCATCCTAAAGGAATAGAGGAAGCAATTGCCATGATGTAAAGAAAGAAGCGGCAGAAAATGTAGCCGCCAAGATTGAGAGTTTGGACATCAGACTCCAGAAGTTTTGAGCCGCCGGGATGTAGAGTTTCAAATTGAGCATTTTTGGAATCTTCAGGGACTTTGGAGGCTTTGCAAGTACCCAAGAGATGGAAACTGTTCCCAGTTTTGTCTTTACTGCAGCCGAAGGAAGAAGGCAGAGGCCCAGAGCGGTCCCCTTCCTAAAATACGCCAGTGCAGTCTGTTGGGTCATCTGGCTGCTGTAGTTGCTGTTTGCGGTGTTGTTGGCCTGGTGCTGTGCTGGAACACCATGGCAGTTTTGGGAGCATCTCTGGTTGTGTTCTGTGTCGTCCTTGTGAGTTGGAACCTGGCCTACACTCTGGCTGTTGCACGTCTACAGAAGCAGAAAGATGCCATTTTGGAAACATGACCTATTGTTTGGAAGAGGAGCTCCACATCAGCAGTGGTGGGAAGATGCCACCTTTGTTACTTTTCTGGGACTTGAAAGGACTGGATATTGCTTTAAGTAAGGCAAACAAAATATGTTGACTTCAGTAATTCTTTTTTTTTCCCTATTTGTTAAATAAATCCCATTGTTATTGTTTCCTAAGCCTGAGTAGTCTCGCAGTTGTTCATGTGAGTGCAGAACCAAGGTAGTGACCGGTGGGCAATTTGGGCACTGCCTTTGGCCAGTTTTGAAGCCCCATTTACTCTGTATCAGTTTCACAATTATACAGTTTCCGAGGTGGATGCCACCTTAAAGAATTCACTTAGAGAGTGAAAGGACATGGAGAGGCTTTGCCATTTATGTGATGTATCCTCATATAGATAAGAAAAAAAATGTCAGAGGAGAAGAAAATCTTTGCTCTTGCTCAGTTTCCTGCTGTGTGTTGTTTGGTATTCTTTGGCATTAGGATATAGTATGTACAAGGAACAAGGCGGAAAGAGTTCCAACCCTCATGGTGCTTAAACTTTTTGAGCAGAGAGAAAACACTAAATTGATTTTAAAAAATAATCACGTTACTTTAAAACATAAAATACTTAAAGTAGGGTAAAAAATATAGCAAGAAACATTTGAATTAAAACAAAAATAATGAAAAGATGACAGTCACTTTCCCACTAGGGAAGAATGTTCCAAAGCAAAGCAAATGGAACATCAAATGAGAGTAAACTTGAGATGTTTAAGAAATTCAAATGGGGCCCTGTGACTGAAGCACAGGGAACAATACAGGGTGCAGGCAAAAATGGTTGACTGAGAGGTGAGAGAGGGCCAGATGAGATTGTGACTTCTGGTAATTTTATTTTTATATGGTTCTATTATTTACTTAGCTGGGAATTGCTTATAGGACAGAAGCTTCTGGTGATGAATCATTTGGGTGAAATGTGGAGACTCATATTTATCTTAACAGAGGAAGGAGAAGAGCTTTAAGAAAGGAGGTGATTTCCTACAACATTCTATATGTAAATGAAATGACTGGAAATGAGGCCACCTGACTTTCCCTTCTGTTCTTTCCTCAGTACAGTGAAGAGTAACTAAGATATGATCTTAGTTTTCTCAGCTCTATGGACTGTGCTTCCTGGTCCTTGTTTGCTACAGTGGCTCATTCATTGTCAGAGAGGACACATGGTTAGCACTGCAGAAAATAATTGATCTGTCTGTCAATCTTCCCTGTCTACCTTAGATTTCTAGTAGGTTCCACTGTGGTATCATTTTCTTTCAACTTTATGAGATAATCACTGAAAATAAGGCAGCAGTATTTTGACCTATGCACACAAGAAACATTTATCCTAGTTCTAGTAAGAAATGATACCCTGGGAAGGGTACAAATCTTTCACCATTGAGCCAAAATTATATGGTGAAAATAATTACACATTTGCCTGGCTAAAATCATTCAGTATTATAAAAATATTCTTTTACCAGCTGATGCTGAGCTCTGTGTTAAATTATAGCCCTTATACTAAAAAACTGCTGTAGTGCAAGAAATATGGGATGTCTCTGAAATGTCCGATTAAAAATAATTAAGAAGCTATTAGCTCTTGCACAAAAAAATAATAATGCAGCTATCAATCTTAATGCTTAAGTAGTGATAGGTGGGGGGAAAATGAACTGAAGACACAAGTATAGTTGTTTAAAAAGGAAGAGAAAAAACCTTTCTGGTGATTTTCATGCAGAATTTGTGTGGAGTAATTTAAGGGTTTTACATACTTTAAATAGAATCATAGGAAGTGAGAGATAAAAGCTGGCAATTTTACTCAACCTGGAATCATTTATGTCAAGTTTTCTATTTTACAAATGAGGCAACTAAAAACAAAAAAAAAGAGGCTCTTTTCAAGGTCATGTAGCAGGTGGTATGTCAGGATAAGAATCAGCTTTGATCTTGTTTGTAAGTCTCATTTTCCCTTATTTCTTTTTATTTACTTAGAAAGTCTACAAATTGTTCGGAAATCTAATATCAGAATATCTTACTGTGTATTTCAATAAAGGAAGAGATGTTTACAAATCTCCCAAAGAAGTAAATGCTATGGAAAGTATATATGTTAGCTATTCTACAGATGATAAATTTTATCTTATGATAAAAGTACATCAAGATATTTCCTTGAAAAAGTCAGGAGAACACATGACACCTGGCCCCTCTTTGTGAAGTATATCCTGATTGGTGAGATAATTGTAGGTGCCCCTGGCCCTCCTTTTTTTTCTGCTACTTCTAATGGTTCAACATCTAAATATGACCACTGCTTTTGAGTGGTTGTAATAAGCCAGTAGGAGTCTCCTACCAGAGCTTTAAATGAAATTTTTAAAAGAAATATGCTTTGGGTTCAAAATTAAGTGACACATTAACCATATTAATAGTCACTGTAGATCAGCATGAATGTAAACAAAAATATTATCATTTTATAATTTTCTTAGGCATTAAGGATTATTTTTTTAATGGAAAACAGGTTATATCCAGACAGAGAAAAAAGTTGCTAATGAAACAGCTACTAGTTTGCATTATTTCCTTCAAGACAGTTCATCACATTTAAATAGTATTTCCTAAGTATATAGGATTTCTTTATGTAGTCACTTTATTTGATCCTTTCAACAATCCTATAAAGCAGATAAAACAAGGGTTATTATTCCTCTCACACTGGTGAGTCTATTAATGCAAAGAATGATTACATGATTTGCCGGAAATAAATGGAGAAACTGAGACTTTTAACTGGACATTATCTCATTGTCATATCACTATAGTATATCACCTTTCTTTCTAGGAGCTTATCAGGATTTAAGTTTTAAGAAGGCAGCAAGAATCCCATTGTATTAGATTTCTGTCCCAACTCAGAGTACTTTCTGAGAAAAAATTTCAAGGTGTGAATGAAATAGGATTAGATAAGGAGATCTTGGTTTCCAATTTAAGTTTGACAGGAGGCAAAATATCACCAAAACATAGGGTTCAATGAACCATTAAATGAGTGAGATCCATCAGGAGATTCTGGTAACTCTTTCACTAAGAGAGCTGGGTCATTTCTCTAACTATTGACAGAAAACTAGCAGATTCTTTTCAAGGTGGTGCACGATAAGTAAATGCTGCCCAGTATCTGGGCAGGCTGGTTGATGCTCTCCTTTTTCTGAAGAGAACATATTAGTCCTTGTAACAGTGTGAGAAGATGATTTCTACCAAGAGGATTGGAGCAATCAAAGCCAAGAGTAGGAAGGATTTTCTGTCTGAAGTGTTTATAGGAGGGGGATACCAATATTTCTTTGGTTCTTCAAAGTTTCACCCTGTGTGTCGATGACCCATGCAGAGATTGTCTCTATCTCTCTATTATGTATTGTTAATAATAATAACAAGCAGTTGACCCCATCCCATTTTCCTTCCCCTGGCTATGTAGATTGAAGAAGTTCATTTGATCATGTTCATTTGATCACATTTTTGTGTGTGTGAAAAAGTCTATGTCTGCCGCTGCCTGAGAAAGTGGTAAGTTGGATAACTGGATCACCAAAGACTGAGCATAAGCAAATGTAAATATCAGGGCATAGGTAATTACCTAGATGTGTACACACAGACACATTGAGTTTGCATTCTCAACAACTAGTTATGGTTTTTGCATACTTGTTTAGAGAAAAGACATTGTGTATCAGTAGTGCATAATTGTTAATATTTTATTGTGCAATTCGTTGCTTTGTTTAACACAGGTATCTTGACATACATTTGTGCATCTATATGCCCTGATTAGATGAGAAAGTGTATATATTCTATTGGTTCAAGGGTAATTGTTGTGGTTGAAAACTTTAATGCTCAGAAAGCCAACTAACAACAATAGTACCAAGTAAAATGAGCAAACCATTGCATTGAGAAGAAATCAATATTAATATCACAGTCTTTAATGGCAGATTAACAGTGGTCAAAGTGTTGGCTATATTGATTATTCATTAAGTTTTAGACAACTGAGCAGTAATTCAGTAAGTATTGCTTATACAATCTAATATAAAAGCTGATTTTATACCTTAGAATTGATGTAACAAAGAAGAAACTTTTTCTTGCTGTATAAGTAATTAGAAATTTAGACTTTATTTTCTCCTACTCCAAGTGTAAAGGACCAAGAAGAATATGATTCAGATGGAAATAAGTACAATTCTTATTTGATTTCCTGGGCAGCCATCCAAGGAAGCCCTCCTTGCTGAAGCTTTGAAGTATGACAAAGAAATATCTGCCCCAGGTGGTGTAGCAGCAAGATGCCTTCACACTGCAGGAGAATCTCATCAAGGAAAATCAGCTTGGTGGGAAATATTACTGAAGTGATGTGGAGTGATAGTGATTCAGGAGGGAATTGCTAAGTAGAATTCAAAAGATCACCTAGGTTGACAGCTGAAATGAAGAGAGAATCTCTCCTTGGATGAAATCCCTTCATCCGTCCTTTAGCCATGCATTCCCTAGTTTGTGATTTAGGGTAACAGTGTAATTTATTTAATATATTATAAAATAGGTAAACAAAAGAAGATACTACATAAGATTATATTTTCCCCTTTATTTGCAATCTTTGTAAAATAGATCCAGGTACATTCTCTTATTTATGTACTTATTTTTGGTATTGTTATTTTAGTCATCACAATAGAAATAATACATTTTATTTTGACTTGTGTTAATTAGAAAAATTTTGAAACCAAGCATACACTTTTTATATTTTCAAAGGAAGGAATACACCTTATATGAACACAAAGTGTTTTAAATGTGAGAATGAATATTTTCATCACTACCCCAACAAAAATGATATTCTTTAGACCAAAGATGACTTGCTAGTTAATTTTAATTCCAAATACTCTTAGTAGTAAAATCATATAATTAGTGACTTAATGTTTCTATATCAGTTATATTAGTTTGTGGAATGGAATGTCGTTGATATAAGAGAAACACAGGATGAAATATGATAGTTAAAAATGTTTTAAATGAGAATTTATAGTGGTCTGTCAAGAGTATGTTTCTGCTTTCATGGGGACATGGTTCAGTGTATGGAAGGTTTTATCAAAAAAAGGTTCAGTCTCATTTTGTTTTGTTTTGTTTTTTTAATATATATTTTTATTGTTATTTATGTCTTTTACATTTTGTATTCCCCTTGGGTAGCCCACCACCAATTCACCCGTGATCCATCTCCATGGTCCCTTGTGTTCTTTTCTATTCTATTTTGTGCCCTTTTCCTTCCCTCCCTCCACTCCTCCCCTCCCCCCCCGCTGATTGTCTCTCTCCTATTTGGTTTCCTTATAGTCCTGTTATAAGTGAAACCATTCGATATTTTTCTCTTTCTTTCTGGCTTATTTCACTGAGTATGATCCCCTCTAATTCCATCCATGTCGCTGCAAATTGCATGTGTTTATCTTCTTTCAATGCTGAATAGTATTCCATTGTGTATATATACCACATCTTCTTGATCCAATCATCAGTTTTTGGACATCTGGGTTGCTTCCATACCTTTGCTATTGTGAACAGTGCCGCAATGAACATACGGGTGCATGTATCTTTTCGGATTAGTGTTTTTGTGTCCTTTGGGTAAATTCCCAGAAGTGGGATTGCTGGGTCGTATGGAAGCTCCATGTTTAGCAGTC